>JAWNPO010000333.1:0-82101 GCA_035047525.1 Drosophila quinaria | reverse complement strand
TTTGTAAGCAATCCGTAGAACCAGGATCTTTTAAATTGGTAGTTGGTTCGTGTTCTCCGACCCATAGTCGTTCAGAATTGATGGCTGCAGCAGCATCCCATCGACCAGTCACTAGAAACTTACAAGCAGCAATGAATCAAGCATCCGTAAATTTACCGGAGGTAGAAATAGAACCTTTGTCAGGCGTGGAAACTTCAGCTCGCCCAGAGAATTTAAATTTCAGCAATACTTCGAATCCCAGTGAGATAAGGACAACTCACAAGGTCAATCCTAGAAGACGAGGCAGGCCAAATCGCAATGGAAATGTTACAAGACAGCCTCCCCCCGACTTGTCAAGGATTCAGCAGATGATAGAAAAAACGGTGACCCGAGCTATGTCCGCACTCACAATTCGACCCCCAGATTTGCCAGCAGTCACGGCTATGCCCAGCGTCTCTAACCGAGCGATGGCTTCGCCAGCGACTTCAATTTTGTTTCCAAGGAAAATCGCAGATACCATGCAAAAATGGAATCTCACGTTTAATGGATCAGCCGACAGCTTAGGCGTAGAAGAATTTATTTACCGTGTCCGAAGCCTTACTGACGAGACGTTGGAAAGCGATTTTCAGTCCGTTTGTAAGCACATGCATATCCTCTTCGTCGGCAAAGCTCGCGATTGGTTTTGGCGGTATCATAAGCAGGTGGATAGGATAGTTTGGTCCGAGTTCTGCGAAGTACTTCGTCATCAGTTTAAAGACTACCGATCCGACTTTATGAGCAAAGAGCAAGTCCGTTCGCGCAAGCAGAAGCCTGGCGAAACTTTTACAAATTTTTACGATTCAGTAGCGTCACTCATCGATCGTTTTGCTGTTAAAATCAGTGAGGAGGAGTTGATTGAGACACTGAAATACAATTTATTGCCAGTACATCGGCATAAATTATTATGTGAGCATATTCATTCAGTTGGACACCTAAGGAGACTTGTTCAAATGAATGAAAATTTATTGTCCGAGTTGCGCTCATCCCCTGATGGCGTCTTTAACCCAAAATCATCAGTCTCTCGCAAGCAGGTAGCAGTGCTAGAGGAAATTCCAATCGAGGAGGAGAGGGTATCGTTGGAAGAGTCTTTAGAGGAGATTGCCGCGTTTAAAAAGCCTCAATCCGAGAAGACATGTTGGAATTGCGGAGAAGTTGATCACTATTGGCAGGATTGCTTAGCCGAACGTACAGTTTTTTGTTACGGTTGTGGAACGCCGCAAGTGTACAAGCCTCAATGTAAAATTTGCCAGCGTCGAGTGGCGGAAAACCGCCAAAAGGGAGCATTCAACAACACCCGGGTGCCCCCGACAACACAGTGCAATCCGTAATTCAAGTTTTTTCTAAGGATGAGTCAGCTAACGACTCCCCTGTTAGCAAACTAGTTAATAGCGTTAATAATAAGCCCATAAATAGTAAAATTCCAACGCTCAGTTATGAACATCGTCTCAGAAATTATGAGCAAGTGAGAAAACGCATTTTTTCAGAAATAGCTGGAATAACGAAATCAAGATCTCGTAGTAGAATTAGAAAGTATTTTTATCATATGAAGGCGAAGCGAAAGGCGATAGTCGCTGCAATAATTGGGAAACTTTCGGATGTACGTAGTTATGCTAACGTCACATTTTTAGATTTTGAAGAACAGGGATTGTTGGATACGGGCGCGAGTATCAGTTGTGTAGGTGGCTCCCTAGCCGAAATCGACTTCACTAAATACCCGACATTCAAACCCATTCGCTCGCAGGTCAAAACTGCCGATGGCACAGCCCACGAAATTTTTGGAGTTCTATTTACCCTCATGTCATACAAGAATCAACAAAAGCAAGTGAAACTATATGTAATACCGTCGATTAAACAAAAACTTATATTAGGTATTGACTTTTGGAGAATATTCTCGTTGGCCCCACACATTATAGGATCGATAGAAAGGGATGATGACCTAGAACAGAACGATAAATATCCGTTAACTCAAGTACAGCAAGCGCAGCTGGAAGCTGTTAAGAAACTTTTTCCTAATAGCTGTAATGGTCTCGGCCGTACGAAGTTGCTACAGCATGAAATTGATATAGGACAGGCTAAGCCGATAAAGCAGCGGTTTTATCCGGTAAGTCCAGCCGTTGAAAAGCTACTATTCGCGGAAATTGATAGGATGCTTCAGTTAGGCGTGATTGAACCTTCCACTAGTCCTTGGAGTTCGCCGATGCGATTAGTGGTTAAGCCAAACAAAATTCGCTTATGTCTGGATGCCCGGAAGCTCAACGAAGCTACGGTAAAAGACGCGTATCCACTACCTAGTATAGAGGGCATCTTTGCTCGTTTACCTTCCGCTGTTATCATTTCGAAATTAGACCTTAAGGACGCCTACTGGCAAATTGAGTTGTCAGAAGAGAGTAAACCACTGACAGCGTTCACTGTTCCCGGTAGACCCCTCTATCAATTTAAAGTAATGCCGTTTGGTCTATGCAACGCTCCATCAACAATGTGTAGGCTAATCGATGAAGTCATTCCTCCCGATTTACGACATTGTGTATTCGGTTACTTGGATGACTTGTGTATAGTTTCCTCTGACTTTTCATCGCATCTCAGTACGCTCTTGCGCGTAGCAGAATCCCTTCGTAGAGCCAATCTCACATTAAATATTGAAAAGAGCCATTTTTGTGTCACGAGTGTTAATTATCTGGGATATATAATTAGTAAAGACGGGATTTGTACAGATCCAGAAAAGGTATCGTGCATTGTGAATTGGCCGCCGCCAAAGAATCTAAAGCAGGTTCGTGGTTTTTTAGGAATCTGTGGTTGGTACCGCCGATTTATAGCGAACTTCTCTGATCTTACTTGCCCAATCACGGATTGTCTGTCAACCAAGAGGAAGTTTTCGTGGACCCAGGCATATGAGCGGAACGCTCGTCAATACAACTTGCGCGCGAAGCCTGTTTCGTTTAGGGAAGGGCAAGAAGTGTTCCGAAGAAATTTTGCGTTAAGTAAATTCTCCCAGAACTTCAATGCCAAATTAGGGCCTCAATTTCTCAAGTGTCGCATCAAACGAAAGCTCGGAAATTGTTTTTATGTGTTGGAAGATCTTGGTGGTCGCGAAATAGGTACCTTCCATGCTAAGGATATCAAAAGCTAATTCACGCTAATCCTCGGCCTGACGTTCGTCGGATTATCGAGTGGTGTAATGGCTGCAGAGTTCAATAATTAATTTACAGAAACAATCGATAATTTAGTTCAGAGTTAGTTCGGTCGTGGTATTCTTTAACTCTTCTGGCAACCTCGATCGAACTAGTTCGTTCATCAAGATCTTGCAACTCTGCATAAACCCGGCTTGGCAGCCAACTTCAAGTGAGTGAAATTTTCGTTGGGCGTTGACGTACTATGTATGTACGTTCAAGTGGTCCAAGCGACACCAAGCCTTAGCTTGTTACGCGCGGATCAGAAGACGAGTTCGCGGGCGGACGGAAACGAGATAAACGGCATGCAAATTAAAAGGTCGCGAAGAGAGAAAGAAGATAGCCAGTTACGGACATAAAATATGAAAACGGATATAGATTTAAATTACTAAGAAATATAAAAAAAATATTAAACTAATTATTATTAGCTAAATGGGTTAGTAGCAAAAGTTTTAGATTTGAAATGGAATTAGCTTCGGAAACAATATAAAAAAGCCTATTGTATTCCGAACACAGCATTCTAAAAGGTTCATGTAATGCATAGTTAGATCTACAGGTAGGAAGAGAAATAGGAATAAAATTTCTAGATACTACTCTACGAGGAACAGAAAAGTTGAGTTGTGACATTAATTCGGTAGAGTCAATGTCACCACCAATAAGCTTACACATAAAAATAATACCAAGCATAATTCTACGATTTGACAAAGAAGGAAGGTCTATTAATAAAAGTCTACTAGAGTACGATGGCAGTCTCACGTCCCCATTCCAATTAAGGCCACGTAGAGCAAAAAGAAGAAAGTTTTTTTGTACCGATTCAATGCGACTTTGGTGCACAGTATACTGAGGACACCAGACACATGAACCGTACTCCAAAATTGGACGAACCAAAGATATGTAAAGAGTCTTAGTTATATAGGGGTCATCGAATTCCTTCGACCACCTCTTTATAAAACCCAGAACTGACATAGCTTTATTGACCATCTTAAATATATGGTCAGAAAATTTAAGCTTGTGATCTAAGAGTATACCTAGATCATCAACAGCAGTAATCCTATCAAGAGGACCATCATACAGTGAGTATGACGCCAAATAAGGGTTAGTGCGGTAAAAAGTCATTACGTTACATTTAGAACAGTTTAAATTTAAAAGATTCACACGGCACCATGACTGAAAAGAGTCAAGATCTTCCTGCAATTTGATGTGGCATGGCCAATCTTTATATTGCAGACAAATTTTAACATCGTCGGCATACATAAGTACACGAGAGTTTGTTAAAACTGTTGGTAGATCATTTATAAACAGTGTGAAAAGCAGAGGACCGAGATGACTACCTTGGGGAACTCCAGAGGTAACCCGGAATGACTTAGAAAAAAAGTTATTAAACAGAACTTTTTGAGTTCTGTGATTCAAATAGCTTGAAATCCAGCGACTAAGGGTGGTCGGAAAACCAATAATGTCAAGCTTATGTAATAAAAGAGAGTGGTTGACTGAGTCAAAAGCTTTACTGAAATCGGTATAAATGACATCAGTTTGTTTGTTATTACGGAAGCCGCGGATAACAAACGACGAAAGTTCTAAGAGATTAGTAGTAGTGGATCTACGTTTGACAAATCCATGCTGGTAGGGAGAGATAATTGAACAACACAAGTGCTGTAAATGACTGGTTAAAATCTTCTCAAAAACTTTAGGAATAGCGGACAACTTAGAGATTCCCCTATAGTTTTTGGCGTCAGACTTACTTCCCTTTTTGTGCAGAGGAATAATAAATGACTCCTTCCAAATAGAGGGAAAAATCGCAGAATCTAATGACAGAGAAAATAGCTTCAGCAAGGGTCCACATAGCTCTCTGGCTCCATACCGAAGTACACAACCAGGAACACCATCCGGACCAGGTGAAAACACCGGCTTAACCATCTCAAGATCACGAATCAGCGACTCCTCACTAATTAAGGGACTGAAGATACAGTTCGATCGAGGCACATCAAAAGGATAAGATTCAAAAGAATAGTTAGACGAAGAGTAAGTAGTTTGAAAAAACGTTGCAAAAAGATCGGCGATCTCCTGATCTGTGTATGCCTTCGAATTTTCATAGGATAGAGAAGATGGATAGGAAGAAGATTGACGCTTTGTGTTCACAAAATTAAAGAACTGCCTAGGGTCGTTCGCGAATCGTACCCTACAGCGAGATAGATAATTTCTATAACATGTAGCGTTTAACTCGGTGAAGTTGGCCCGAGCAATTAAATAGCGAGAAAATGAAGAAGAAGAACCTGTGTCCTTAAACTTTTTATAAAGTCTGGACTTTAAGTTCTTTAAGAAGGAAAGTTGCTTACAAAACCATGGAGGTTTATTAGACCTGGACGGGTAAGCTGAAGGAATGCAGGCATCAAAACAAGAGTTCAATCTATTATAAAATAGTTTGATGGCGATGCTCAAATCAGTACAGATATATAAATCTGACCATTCACATTGCCTAAGAAGCTCGTTCAATTTCGAAAAGTCAGCTTTGCGAAACTGGCGAGCTCGAACAGTTGGCGTAGAAAGAAAATTAGTTACTGATGTGCCAAGGTCGATCACCAATTCTAATGTTGGATGATAGGGATCTTCAGGATATGTGAGTGGTTCTGTTCTTGACAGGACTACACTAGCTGGATCACAAACAAAACATAAGTCCAGCTGCCGGCTTAACGAATTTTTAACATGGTTTATTTGGCACAAAGATATGTCAAATAATCCATCGATAAAGCCATGTTCAGTCGTTGGAGTTAAAGAATTCGACTCATTACTCTGTAGCCATGTTGTTCTTGGCAAATTAAAATCTCCAAGAACTATGAGGTGATCTTTGTCAGAAAGAAGATTATTGACGGATTGAATAGCAGATAAATGATTATGATAAACTGATATATCTGAAGATGGAGAAATGTAAGAGCATGTAACGTATAAAAATACGCCACGGAAACATATTTTAACAGAAATAAATTCAATGTCAATCGGGCTAACGAAAAGTATTTCTTCTGAAGAGATGTTGGAGTCTACAGCAATTAGAACCCCACCACCTCTTTGGGAAGGACGATCAAGCCGATACGTTGTATACTTCCCTGAAAAGATTTCCGAATCGAGAATATCCGGTTTTAACCAGGTTTCAGTGAACACAACAACATGAAATGGGAAAGTAAGACTGTCAACGTATAGTTTGTTAATCTTACTACGCAAGCCACGAACATTCTGATAAGCTAACAAAAGGGAAGATATTAGTTTTTTGAGGAAGACGAAGAAGAAGAAGATGAGGTAGCAACAGAAATATTTTGCACAGGGTCTACAGGGGGAAGCCTAATCGGATTCCGATTTTTAATTTTGGGCTTGTACTCTTTTACCACCAAATACTCTGGCCAAAAGCTTGGTGAGGATGTGGTGGCAAAATGTTCCGGGGGTACGTTGATCTTGAAAGATGCAACTTGCCTGTCATAAGAAAACTTAAATTTCTCCACCTTGATAGTGGCATCGCTTATTTTGGCCTGAATATAGGCCATCACATCTTCGGATGTAGAATCAGGGGCGAGCCTGGAAACAAAAATCTGCTTCATTGGCGGAATCCCCACCAGAGGTCTAGAAACCAGAGGCGGAACAGCTGGCGTACTGTCACCTGTGGGTTCTAGATTAACCGGTGAACCGGCTGTAACTGTAACTGGTGGAGGGGCTTTGTTCGATTTTGGTCTGCCTGTTCTTTTTTTCACAACAGCAGATGAATCGGACAATGGAGCAGAAATAGCTGTGTCCGTCGGCACAGCGTCAACAATGGGGACATCCACAACCATCGATGCTATTGGAGTAGCAAACATAGTTTGTGGGGCCGACGGGGCTGTAGGAGTGAGGAACTGTTCCACTGTCGAAAATTGGCTGACCGCGGTTGTTTGCAAGTCACGAGGTGTCGATTTCTTGCGCTTTGGAGACTCACCCAATAGCTTAAGACTATTGAACTGAGCATCCACAGCAAGAAATTGAGCATTAAGCTTGTTAAAGCCAACACTCAAATCCTTAAAACCACTCCTCGTCTGCCTCATAAACACACGCATCTCAGTCTCAATCTCACGACAGGACTCACATGTCCAGCTAAGTCCAGTCCGTTGGGCAACGGCATCCGCTACTAGCCCTGAGTAGCCAGCGCATTTTGCATGCACCAAATTACTACAGAGCCAGCAACAAATACCCGGCTGCGCTGCAGTAATCTGCTTTTGGCAGCTTTTCTTTATACAGACAAAACTCATTTTAACTAAAATTTCACTACTAGTTGACCACTGTGCAAAATGAAAGCAAAACCAATTACAAGAAAGTAAACAGAAATGCACAGCCAACAACAATGCAGAAAGCGCTGATCAAAACTCTACACAACTGTTAGAGTGTGGAAACACAAACAATAACAACTCAGCTAATACACTCTGCAGGGGGCAAAGTACAAAAGTTGAGAGCTAGAGAGCGATGCACAACAACAACAATAATACCAATGCACTCAGCGGGAAGCCAGGCACAAAGAGAACATGCAAAATTTACTCACCGACAACAACAAAGCTGAAGCGCGGCTTGAAAATTCAAAGGAAAGCAAATGACAAAAACACAGCACTTGATACCCAAATATATTATTAATTAGTAAATAAATACTAATAATAAACATGCACTACTTTATAAAAGATAGTCGCGAGGTAGCAAACAGTATATTGTTTAATTAGGAGCTATAAATAAGTTAAATAACCACCGGTTGGTAATAAGAACAAAAGTTTTAACGGAGCGCACAAAAAAACACGACTGTCTGCTGCAAAGAGAGAAAGCGAATTTGATTCCTTCTCTTCCGCTTTTGTCCCTAACGCAGTGCAGACGTTCGTGAGCGCTCCGAACGAAAAAAAAAAATGTAATCTGCCTATTGGACAGCCATCGTGTGCTAATAACTTTCGAAGAGGTAAATATTTATTGCACACTGCCTTTGAGCCGTCAATAATGTTATTCTTTATTGCCTAGATACCTCACAACCGATTTTTTGGGTAACTTTGACCCTCGACGATCTTTTTGCTGTTGCGTTTCGCCATCCCCGCCATTTTGTTGGAAAAGAACAAATCTAAGGTAACAAATATTAATCCCCAGTATCGCGAGCTGGTATTAATAAAACCTTCCGTTCGCAGATTGCAATTTTTGTATTGCGCTGGTGCTGCTTTTGAGCACATCCACAAATTGTTATACCGACGTGGAGCCCTAGCGCTCCGTTGGTCTGCCGCGGTGCAGAGATCACCCCTTGGCACTGTCCTTCGACCGTCGCTTTAAGGATTGGCAGTTTTGTGGGCAATTAGTAACGAGCATTTTCATCAGTGGATGGCCACTTTTAAAACCACGCATTTTGGTTCGACGACAATGGCCATGTGGTGCCAAAAATCGCCTACAAGTGATGTGCATAGCAGGAAAAGGATGACGTGTTTAGTGCAGTAGAATAAATAGTGAGATCTAGAAGTTTCGGATAGTCGACCAAAAACCACATTTTTGAGTGGTATACAGTTTTCTGGTTATGCAAAATTGTCCACGATTTGGTGCAAAACAGGCAATACAAAAAAAATAATAAGAATATACAACTAAAACAACAAAAATAATTTTGAAAAAAAAAAGAAAAAAAAACAAATTAAAAGAAAAATTTAACTAAAATCCCGTTTCAAATTTTTTTGAAAAAAAAAATAATAAATTCAAAATAACTCTCACAGTCATCATACACACACACACACGCATCTCATCACATTTTCATGCTATAGCACTCCATCATCCAACCATCTTCATGAAGGCCTTCAGGAACGATCGGTAAGTCTTTACAACAAACTAGGCAACAGCTGATTTTGGCGATTGTTCAAACAGCGTGCTGTTTGTTTTGCATATCAAGAATTTGTTTTGAGAAGTGATTGTGAAAAAAACCAGAAGGAATTCGTGTGTCGGTATAAACTCTTTATCCTCAGCTTTCGATAGCTTTTGTGCACCTGTAAATTAAAAAGTGAACAACAAAAAAAATAAATAAAAAAATCATTGCTTGAGTTGGACATACAAAAAAAAAAAAAGGAAAAATGTTGTGAATTTCGAAATTAAATTTACAAAGTGCCGGAAGGTATCGATTGCTGTTCCGAGTGTTCGTGCCGAGACAGGAATTTTTTTTATTACTTTTTTCAAATTTCGCGTGTTTGATTGATTGAAGAGAAAATACAACCACATTATCCTAAAATTTCTGAAAAAAAAAAGAAAAAAAACATATCGAAACCTATTTGAAAATTTATTTGAATTTTATTTCTTACACAAAAACCTTTGTGAAAAAAAAAAAAAAAAAAAAAAACAATTTAATAATTGCCTCTATACAAAAACAAACAAAATATCGTGACAATTAAATAACAACAAAACAAAGAATTGACATATACTCGAACCCGGCGAAGACCTTAGTTATAATTTTTGATTGTTAGAATTAATTAGGCGCAACCAGAATTTCACTGCGTGAAAAAAAAAAACAATCTCACTTGTTCTTGAGAGTTTTTCTTTTGCTTAATAATCGGGCTACGAGCCTAAATGATAAATTTTTGTTAAATTTGATAGTCAATCGTTGTAAACGGAACATGGAGTTCCCACAACCCCCCAAATCGGAATGAATAATAAAAATGAAATTATAATGTTTTGCTGAAAAGAAAGATGTTGTTTTCTGAGGACCTGAGAATGTAAAAACGAATATAGGAATGCATCGTTGGGGATTTTTCAAAATCATAGTCGCGCGAAAAATCCATTTGGTTGGGTGGGTAACGAGCGCGTCGAAGGACATACAACACCCGTTCTTCATCCACTACCGCCACATTCCAGCAAGGAAGACTTCACCGGATTAATTCAGCGATAGTTGTGCTTGTTACGGTTTAACCGTTTCCCCGTTTGGAAGTGTTTGTTTTGTTTCTACGCCACAATAAAGACGTGGTTATTTTCAACAGTTCGGGACACTTTGAATAAAATTAATGTGATACGACGCGCAGCCAAGAAGGATACACTCAAGAACCCCCCCACGCCAAAGAGCTAGATGGCAACCAGAAGTGTCCATTAGTATTTTTTGAGGCTCGGTGGTGATATTATTTCAATATCATCCGGTATAGAAATTTCGTCATGACTAGTGGCGGAATTTAATGTACCAATCCAACCCTGGATTTATTTTATTTTTTTTAGGGTATTACACCACAAGACCCAAGAAAAATAAAACACCACCATGGTGGTCCCAAAACCTCGGTAACCTTCGAAGGAGCTGTAGAGCTCTTTTCAATCAAGCCAAAGCCTCAAACACGGAGCAATATTAGACAAACTACAAGCTCGATCTTGCCCTTTATAAAAAAGAACTCAGAAGAGCCAAAAGATCCTCATGGCGATCTTTTTGCTCTGACATTGAATCAACATCTGAAGCAGCCAGACTTTGGATGATTCTATCTAAGTCAACGCCGTCTTTAGGTTATCTAAAGAAAGAGGATGACACTTGGACAACATCCAGTGATTCTTCACTGGATGCCCTACTAACAAAGCACTTTCCAGGCTGTCGTCAACTAAAGACAGACAATCTTATCCCCCCACAAGAGGTGCCCTTAGGCCCATCTCTCCTCAGCGTGCACAACATCAACTGGGCAATAAACAGTTTCAAACCGTTTAAGTCGCCTGGACCTGATGGAATCTCACCAGCACATCTTCAGCATGCGGGTAGCATCGCCACTAACTGGCTCCAAGCCATATTTCTAGAAGTTTTTAAGACCGGCTATATTCCGGACCCCTGGAGGCTTTCAAAAATAGTATTCATCCCCAAGGCGGGCAAAGCTTCCCACGTTAGCCCAAAAGATTTCAGACCGATCAGCCTGACATCCTTTCTGCTCAAAACCTTTGAGCGTATCCTTTCTCTCTATCTAAGAGTAAATATTCCGACAGAGTTTATATCAAGCTCTTAACATGCATACAGGAAAGGAAGATCCACCGAAACGGCTCTTCACTCAGTTGTTGCCATAATAGAAAAATCCCTCTCTATTAAGGGATACACCCTCATAGTCTTCTTGGACATAGAAGGTGCTTTCAACAACGTGCTCCCGGAAGCAATTACTGAAGCACTTACGAACCTGGGGATCTAAAACCGGCTAGTGGGACTGATCAGCCAATTGCTCACATGCAGGGCGGTGACATCCACACTTGGTTCCTCGACTCTCACCAAGTACGTTAGCAGGGGAACCCCTCAAGGGGGGGTACTCTCCCCACTCCTATGGAACCTAGTGGTCAACAGGCTGCTATGTGACATAGAAGGCGGGGGCTGTCAGTTAATTGCCTACGCGGATGACGTTGCAATGATCTTCACTGGGAAATATCCACAAACTCTGTGCGACCTAATGACGGTCAAGCTAAGCAATCTGGCAGCCTGGGCCGACAAATGTGGCTTAGGCGTAAACCCAGACAAAACAGAACTCGTACTCTTCACCAGACGCTCCATGACTGATGTAGGAAAGCGACAATTGCCCTCTACACCTGCAGAAAGGCAATTGGTATAAAATGGGGCATGTCCCCGTACATAGTCCGCTGGCTATACA
The DNA here is from genome assembly GCA_035047525.1 of Drosophila quinaria. Classification (NCBI taxonomy): domain Eukaryota; kingdom Metazoa; phylum Arthropoda; class Insecta; order Diptera; family Drosophilidae; genus Drosophila; species Drosophila quinaria. Next base: position 70,313 of record JAWNPO010000333.1, on the reverse strand, counting down.
CAGCCATAATCAGGCCCATCCTGCTATATGGGATATTAGTATGGTGGCCCGCTCTATCAAAGCAATCCATCAAGAATCAAATAAACAAGGTACAAAGAATGGCTGAAATCTGCATCACAGGTGCTCTGAACACAACACCAAATGATGCTCTTAAAGCCATCCTAAATTTTCCTCCAATCCAACAGACAAGTCAAGCAGTAGCCACCCTGGCGGCCATCCGTATTAGAGATACCAACAACTGGGGAGATTTCCATTCCGGACACTCCCTTATTTTAAAGGCGAAATGCCATCATTCCCCCAAAAACGGATTGTTGCGTGCCGACCGAGCACGTAACAACTCCGTTTAACGTACTCATTCCTCGCAGAGGGGACTGGATCACTGAACTACCAGGGCACTCGAATGCTCTATCCTTCTATACTGATGGTTCTAAATTGAATAATCAAGTGGGAGGCGGAGTATTTTCTCAAAAATTGTGTATTAATCACTCATTTAGGCTTCCGGACCACTCCAGTGTGTTTCAAGCTGAAATCCTAGCAATAAATGAAGCTCTAATCTTTTTAAAGAAATCCCAAGCCACTCCAGGCAAAATTAACATTTACAGTGATAGCCAAGCGGCCATCAAGTCCATCGCATCGACCACTTCGAAGTCGACCTCATTCTCGAAATGCCGCAGATCTCTACATGAGATGGCAGAGCTTTTCGACATATGCCTAGTCTGGGTACCTGGGCACCAAGATATCCAAGGCAACTGTATTGCTGATGAATTAGCCAGACGGGGCACGACTGATACCCTCCTTCCAGACAAAGAGGACATCAGTATGCCCCTGGCGACCTGCAAGCTAATGCTCCATAACCTTTTCGAGGAAAAACACAATTTTCAATGGTACAGTACACCCAACTGTCGCGTGGCACGACAGACCTGGCCCCATATTGACAAGGCCCGATTTACAGCTCTGTGCAATCTAAGCAGAACCGACTGCTCTCGCGTGGTCCGTTCCATAACGGGCCACTGGCTAGTGGGCATACACGCCCTCAGATTGAAAGCCCCCTACAATGATTTCTGTAGGAGCTGCAGGGATGAGGAAGAGGAGGAATCCCTAGAGCACTTCTTATGCTTCTGCCCAGCTTTAAGCAACAGAAGACAAAGAGCTCTGGGAAAACCCTTCCCCACCAGTCTAGGCGAAATCGCTACGTTGGCACCAAGTAGAATAGCCCTTTTTGTTAAACTTTCAAACTGGGCTCCCTTTTAACTCAGTTTCTACTTAGTGTCCCTCTCAGGCAGAGGGGGAATGATCCCGCGGTATCACAGAGCGTCGACTTTTGGTCGACACCGCCCTTACCTAACCTAACCTAACCTATTTTTTTTCACAACCAATATTGTTGAGTCAATTTATTCATATTGAGGCCAAATTATGATCAAAAATATATTCCGCATGTAAATCGGATGAGTTTTCACAAAGTTATGGGGGTTTTCAAATTTCGTACTTTTTGATCATAAGTCATGAACCCCTATTCATGGGGTACGATCGAATTTAAAAAAACAAAATTTTTTTCAAAACTAATATTGTTGAGTCAATTTATTAATTTTAAGGCCAAATTATGATCAAAAACATATGCCGCTTGTAAATCGAATGAGTATTCACAAAGTTAAGGGGGTTTTCAAATTTCGTACTTTTTGATCATAAGTCATGAACCCCTATTCATGGGGTACGATCGAATTTTTCAAATCTTTTTTTTTTTTTCAAAACCAATATTGTTGAGTCAATTTATTCATATTGAGGCCAAATTATGATCAAAACCATTGTCTGGTTATGCAGCGAAGAGTCGACCGTTCAGCTGATTTAGTATAAGTAGATAACATTGCATGCTCTCTTAAATTTGTAACATTGCATAGCAATACTCTTTTGTTATCTTTTATCACGCTCGTTGTAATCGCTGTAATCACTCTCGCTTATGCCCTTAGCCTTTTGCTTCGGCGCACTTACGATTAGTCTTGATTCGTGTACTATTGTCATCGGTCAGATTGTCGCTGGACCAACGTTATTCTCTTGTCGATCGCTTGGCACTAGCTAATTCGAGCTAGCTGCCTATTTACATACAAACATACAAACAAACATTGTAAAAATCATCAAAAGCGGCAACTTCGTGCCTGCCTTTTGAATAAACCAAAAACTTTGTTAATATTAATTTAATTGCCCTGTGTGGCTTAGTATATATTTTAAAACGAAATTTTGAGTATTTTAATAATTGCAAAATCTTAGCAAATTACGGCTAATGAAAAAGCTCATTGGCTCAACATTTTGTTGACCCCGACGTGATTTCGTTCTTAACTTTACTTGTGGTTATTCATTTATTTGCTCCGCTGTAAATAAAGTTTAATAATTGCTAAAAACAATTTGGTTAAAAGGTGCATAATTGGCTGTACATTTTCGGTCGGTTCGTGGTTGCTGTTGCGTTTTGTATTGCTATCCGTACTTGCATACAAACGCATGTGTGTGTGTATATATGTATGTAACGAAATATATACATGCCTGCAGTTGTCGTCGCGTTCGTCGCCCACTATTCGCTAGCGGCTACATATGTACAGTGCTAATTTCTTGTACCAATTGCGCCAAAACGACATCGGTTATTGACCCAATATTGAACAGTTGATTTTTATTCCTCTTCACTTATTTTGTGCCGTTCAATTGCTTTTGACACTCATTTCGTGACATTTATTTCTGAGTGCAATTACACACATACAGATAATTTCGTGCCAGTTTTTCGAAAACAAAAAACTTTTTTTTTGAGCTGTGATTATTTGCGTGTGTGTAACCAAGGGTCATGGCAACGGACAACACTGTGCTTACCTTTGAAAATAAGGTAGCTTTTTTAAAGCTTAAAGTGAAGTCATTGTTTGACAATGCTCTAAAGACTGAAAGAGATCTGAGCGTGGGAAATCTTCGCCAAATGACTGACGAGCAGTTGGATGTGCATATGGATTTCGTAAATAAAACTGAATCCACTTTTACTCTCACTCATGACAGTCTTGAGGAGCTGGACTACGATGAAATCGGTAGCCAGCTTCGTCAAGATTTCGAGGAGTTGATAATAAATATAAAGTCGGTAGTATTGCGGGAAATTAGAAAACGCCAAACACAAATTGGACCGTGCTCTACAAGCACCATGAGGCGGGAACCAAACATCGAAGGCTTGACAACAATAATTCATCAAAGGAAATCAAATGTACCAGAGCTCAAGTTGCCAGAGTTCAGTGGCGGCTACACTGAGTATGCTAATTTCTTTTCGTTGTTTTCGACAATTATAGACCACGATCCAGATCTGACTGAAATCGAAAAGCTTCAGCATTTGATGACATGCTTGAAGGGACCCGCTTTGGATGCCATTCGGTCTTTGGAGATCACCAGCGATAATTATGCAGTGCCTAAAGATTTACTTAAAAAACGGTTTAATAACAAACGTTCAATTTATCAGGCACACATCGTTAAAATTCTGGGTCTTCAGAGAGTAGAGTCACCTTCGGCGGTAAAGCTACGTGAGATGTCGGATACAGTCAACGCAAATATTCGTTCGCTGCAGTCCTTAGGAAGCAAGGAGCAAATTGCGGACGCCATAATTGTTCATCAGTTGCTGCAGAAAGTGGATAGCGCGACTCTAGCTAAGTGGGAAGAATCAGCCTCCGTGGACGAGATCCCATCGTGCGGGCAATTTACGATGTTTCTGGAAAACCGGTGTCTCAAATTGGAAAATGTGGAACGTTCCGCTGCAGCATACGCAGTCGGCTCTCAGGTGGGAAAGAACAACAGAACTAATCCCAGTAGAAGTTCGCTGATTGCCACTAACACTTTGCCCAATGGTTGCACCTGTTGCAACGCAACAAATCATCAGATTTACACTTGTCCTCAGCTGAGAAATTGCAACTCGAGCGCCTGCCGATCATGTGGCAGCAAGCATCATAGCCTTTTGCATCTAAGCCAGCATTCTACTACTCAGTCGCAAGTCACTTCATCGCAAGCTGCACAACCGTCAAGCAGCTCTTCTTCTTCGAACTCTACTTCTCTGTTGGCTCAGAATTCGTGCTCTGACTTTGTTTTTCTTGCCACTGCAATTGTCAATGTACGAGGTCGGTCTGGTCAATGGATTCCATGCCGTGCTTTGCTCGACTCTGGGTCGCAAATGCACATTATTACCTCGTTTCTCGCGCATCAATTGCAGCTTCCTAGAAACAAAACAACGGCTGTGGTTTCCGGCCTTGGAGAAAGCAAATTCCGCTCTGAGGGATTCTCTGTCAATGTCAGCCTTATGTCTCGCACCTCTGAATTCTCTACAAATATTACTGCGTTAGTTGCTCCTGCCATAACTGACAATCAACCTAATTTAAGCATGAGCTCAGAGGGCTGAAATATACCCCGAAACATTCAACTAGCGGATCCTAGTTTCTTCAAGTCTAGCAAAATAGATATGTTGATTGGAGCTGGCTTATTCTTTGACCTGCTTTGCGTTGGCCAAATTAAGCTGGCCGGAGGTTTGCCACTGCTGCAGAAAACTCGTTTAGGATGGATTGTCACGGGGGGAGCAAGAACACCCCACAATGCGGTGACATTAGGAGTCCAGTCCCATGAGAGCAAAAATTTTGAAGCTGAGATTAGGATGGATGAGATTGTGCATCGATTTTGGGAGCTCGAGAGCTTTGATGATTCCGGTTCTAAATCAACCAAAGAGGAGCTTGAATGTGAAGCGCATTTCGTCGAAAACTATTCGCGTTTACCGACAGGCGAATATTCGGTTCGTCTGCCAATGAAGGCAAGTCTTGAAATGCTTGGAGATTCGTACCAGCAAGCACATCGTCGTTTTCTAAATCTGGAAAATAAATTAGAGCGTCGACCACAATTAAAAGCACAATACTCAGCATTTATTCATGAGTATTTAACATTGAATCATATGTCTCCTGTTGGCGTAGACTCGTCAAGTCTATGCAAATATTTTCTGCCTTATCATTGCGTGTTTAAGGAGGATAGCACATCAACAAAATTGCGTGTGGTCTTCGATGGATCAGCCAGCTCGTCCTCAGGATATTCATTGAACGAATTACTCATGGCAGGCCCCACAATACAGCCTAAGTTGTTTAACACGTTGCTTCAATTTAGAACATTTCCTGTAGCATTGACTGGTGACATATGTAAGATGTATCGCTGCGTTAGAATGAACGAATCTGATAGCTTCTTGCAGTGCATTTTATGGCGTGATTCTCCGCAGCAAGAGGTACAAATCTACAAGCTAGATACTGTCACCTATGGCACAAAACCAGCATCATTTCTTTCCGTGCGGGCCATGCAGCAACTTGCATCTGATGAGAAATCTTTGTTTCCAATCGGATCGAAAATTCTAATGCGCGATTTCTACGTTGATGACCTGATTTCTGGCGGTGACTCAACTCAAGGGGCTTTGGAAATTATGCGCCAAGTAACGAGTCTTTTAGATCGTGGGCAGTTTAAATTAAGAAAATGGTGCTCGAATGATCCAGCTGTGCTGCAACAAATTCCCGATTCGGAAAGGGAGACGTTTCTTAAATTTGATGATGGGAGCGATATTACAAAGACACTCGGCCTGGCTTGGGACCCAGTTTCGGATGACTTGCTCTTTTCTTTTTCGCCATTACAGTCTCCGTCCAAGCCCAGCAAGCGCACTGTTCTTTCAACAATTGCGCGATTTTATGATCCTCTTGGTCTCATTTGTCCTGCCATTACTAAAGCAAAAATCTTTTTGCAGCAGCTCTGGAGAGAAAAGCTGGATTGGGATGAGAGTCTTCCCTCATCGCTCAACTCATCCTGGCTCGTCTTGTCAGCCGACCTTGGACGAACTCAGCAACTACGATTCCCACGACGCGCGCACTTACCGAGGAGTGCAGTGGAAGTTCATGGATTCTGTGACGCTTCTATTGATGCCTTCGGAGGATGTATTTATGTTGTTTCTATGGCGGAAGGAAGACGTGCAGCTCAGCTTCTCTGTGCCAAGTCTCGAGTGGCCCCGTTAAAGACGCTCACGGTGCCTAAATTGGAGCTATGTGGAGCAGTGCTGCTTGCCCGACTTATGCGAGAGCTGCTTGAAATGAATCTTTTTCGATGTCCCTTTTATTGCTGGTCTGATTCATCAGTAGTTCTCTCATGGATACGAGATGAGCCCTCTCGATTTCAAATATTCACGTCTAATCGAATCTCTCTTATTCAAGATCTGACCAGTGAAATGGAATGGCGTTATGTACCCACTGCGGTTAACCCAGCTGACATTTTGTCGAGAGGAGCACTGCCACGTGAACTAATTGCATCGTCTCTTTGGGCTCATGGACCTACGTTTTTGGGAATGACCAAAATCGAGTGGCCAGAATCCTGTATTGTTGTCAAGACGTTGCCAGAGCTGAGGAAACATGTTCTGATTGGAATCCTTGAGAGAGAGCACTTGACACTCAAGTCAAAATTCATCAACTCTTGGGAGAAGCAACGGCATGTCTTTGCATACATCTATAAATTTTACACTTACTGGACGACTATCAGAGGCTAAAGAAAGGACTCCAAGTAAAATCTTCAAGCTCACTGGCTTCTCTTGCACCGTTCATCGATGAGTTCGGACTCATTCGTGTCGGCGGACGTCTAAAAAATTCAGCGTTAAGCTTCGAGGCTCAGCATCCAGTGACGCGGGCAATGATTATGCATTTTCATCGTCGCACCTTGCACTCTGGACCTCGCTCTCTACTGGCTCACATTCGGCTCCAATACTGGCCTATTGGCGGGCGCAAGACAGTTTCTGCAGCTGTGAACAAATGTATAATTTGCTTTCGAGCCAAGCCTCGCTTGGCTGAGCACATCATGGCGGATCTTCCCAAGGATCGAGTTTTTGGATCGCACGCATTCATGGTCACAGGATTGGATTTTTGTGGACCATTTTTCTACAAGACTGACGTCCGGAACAGGCAGCCAGTTAAATGCAATGTTTGCATTTTCATTTGCTTTGCGACAAAAGCTGTTCACCTCGAGCTCGTCCAGGATTTATCCACATCAGCATTTCTCAGCGCATTGAAGCGGTTTATATTGACTCGTGGCAAGCCGTCTCGCATTTGGTCGGACAATGCAACTAATTTTGTCGGCGCTAAGAACGAGTTGGAGGAGCTGCGACGTTTGTTTTTAAACAGCAAACATCAGGAGACTGTGCAGGAGTTTTGTTTGGCGGACAGTATTGAGTGGCGATTTATTCCTCCAAGGTCGCCGCATTTTGGCGGCATCTGGGAAGCAGCCGTCAAGACAGCGAAGCATCATTTTTGCCGAGCTATTGGCCCATCCTTCTTGCCATTCGATGACTTGCGCACTTTAGTGCTTCACATTGCGGCGATCATTAATTCAAGACCTTTAGTTCCTCTTTCAGAAAATCCTGCCGATCTTGATGTCTTGACTCCAGCTCACTTTTTGGGCACCGCTCCACTATGGGTAATTTCACGAGTTTGTGAGGCCAAAACCCATTTTCTGAAAGTCGCCAATTTAAAATATTCTTGAGTGCAACGCATTAACAAAAGTTGGCTCTTCAATGTTTCATACCAGAAATCTCAATAGATGGCGCCACTTCGAAGAAATCAGCTCTTAAACACAGGGTTGTATTTGCAAAGCACACACATTAAAAATTGTTAAGTTTTGTTCGAGATTTCAATGTGCTAATAAGTAAACAACAAGGTAACATTATTAAAATATTTGAAATGAATTCAAATCAGTGTGGTTTTTATTATGAGTTTGAGAGTGTCAAATGTAGAAATTGATCGTGGTGTCCCCATATTAATGTAAAAATGTAAGTAGTCTAGCAAACAAAAACTTCTCATAAAGTCTCATTTTTAAAAAGGTATTTAAAGTGAGTCCACCGGAGTCCATCCTTGAAACATATTGTGTGTTGTAGAGTATTTTGTTCTTGTTCAAATGTTTGTAGTTAGAAAACCCACATTTACCCGGCATCGGTGATATTTACATTTTTAGCAATTAACCTCACAATTTCAAAGCTGATTTGTTTGCTTGTCGTATGGGGAATTTCATCTGTTTTAGAAGGCATTAAATAATAACTCGTAAGCTACTCAAGATATTTTGATGCGGTTTTTTTTCTAGTGTTATACATACCACTAGAAGTATTTTGGAAATGTGGGAGTGTCACCACCCCCACCCCCAATTTTTTTTTTAATGTTATGCTCACAACCATCTAAGAGGGCTTAGAACTTTCTATTTCGAAAAAGTACGTTTTCTTTATATTTCTAATACTATATAAGGTCAAAACTTGTTATTTGCAATAGAAATTACAAACTAATTTGTTACCGATAAAAAAAAAAAAAAAAAAAAAAATTGTAGGTGGGAGTAGTGACACTCCCACTTTTCCAAAATTCTTCTAGGAGAATACATAACACTAGAAAAAAAACCGCATCCAAATATCTTGAGTAGTTTACTAGATATTAATTATGGCCTCACAAACTCGAGAAATTACCCATAGTGCGCTCCACTGGCCTTGTTTCCCGAGCCTGACATCACAGGACTCAACTTCAGTCGCTTGGATCGCTGGCAGAGAGTTTCATACTAGCAGCAGATCTTCTGGAGCCGTTGGCGAGAGGAGTATTTAACTCTTTTAAATCAGCGTTCAAAATGGCGCACTTCCGAGCCTGGTGTTTGCGTCAACGATGTTGTTCTCGTCCAAAGTGAGAACATTCCACCGCTAAAGTGGCCACTAGCTCGAGTGGTCGAGCTGATCTGCGGAGATGACGGTGTTGCACGAGTCGCCGTTCTCAAGACTGCCACGGGAACAACTAAGCGTGCTGTGCAAAAGCTGTGCGTTCTACCCAAGCAGGATGATGTTGGAATCCCTCGTCTTCCAACGGGGGGAGAATGTCTGGTTATGCAGCGAAGAGTCGACCGTCCAGCTGATTTAGTATAAGTAGATAACATTGCATGCTCTCTTAAATTTGTAACATTGCATAGCAATACTCTTTTGTTATCTTTTATCACGCTCGTTGTAATCGCTGTAATCACTCTCGCTTATGCCCTTAGCCTTTTGCTTCGGCGCACTTACGATTAGTCTCGATTCGTGTACTATTGTCGTCGGTCAGATTGTCGCTGGACCAACGTTATTCTCTTGTCGATCGCTTGGCACTAGCTAATTCGAGCTAGCTGCCTATTTACATACAAACATACAAACAAACATTGTAAAAATCATCAAAAGCGGCAACTTCGTGCCTGCCTTTTGAATAAACCAAAAACATTGTTAATATTAATTTAATTGCCCTGTGTGGCTTAGTATATATTTTAAAACGAAATTTTGAGTATTTTAATAATTGCAAAATCTTAGCAAATTACGGCTAATGAAAAAGCTCATTGGCTCAACAACCATATTCCGCATGTAAATCGGATGAGTTTTCACAAAGTTATGGGAGTTTTCAAATTTCGTACTTTTTGATCATAAGTCATGAACCCCTATTCATGGGGTACGATCAAATTTTTCAAAATCATTTTTTTTTCAAAACCAATATTGTTGAGTCAATTTATTCATATTGAGGCCAAATTATGATCAAAAACATATTCCGCATGTAAATCGGATGAGTTTTCACAAAGTTATGGGGGTTTTCAAATTTCGTACTTTTTGATCATAAGTCATGAACCCCTATTCATGGGGTACGATCGAATTTCAAAAAAAAATTTTTTTTCAAAACCAATATTGTTGAGTCAATTTATTCATATTGAGGCCAAATTATGATCAAAAAGATATTCCGCATGTAGATCGGATGAGTTTTCACAAAGTTATGGGAGTTTTCAAATTTCGTACTTTTTGATCATAAGTCATGAACCCCTATTCATGGGGTACGATCAAATTTTTCAAAATCTTATTTTTTTCAAAACCAATATTGTTGAGTCAATTTATTCATATTGAGGCCAAATTATGATCAAAAAGATATTCCGCATGTAGATCGGATGAGTTTTCACAAAGTTATGGGAGTTTTCAAATTTCGTACTTTTTGATCATAAGTCATGAACCCCTATTCATGGGGTACGATCAAATTTTTCAAAATCAATTTTTTTTCAAAACCAATATTGTTGAGTCAATTTATTCATATTGAGGCCAAATTATGATCAAAAAGATATTCCGCATGTAGATCGGATGAGTTTTCACAAAGTTATGGGAGTTTTCAAATTTCGTACTTTTTGATCATAAGTCATGAACCCCTATTCATGGGGTACGATCAAATTTTTCAAAAAAAAATTTTTTTTCAAAACCAATATTGTTGAGTCAATTTATTCATATTGAGGCCAAATTATGATCAAAAAGATATTCCGCATGTAGATCGGATGAGTTTTCACAAAGTTATGGGAGTTTTCAAATTTCGTACTTTTTGATCATAAGTCATGAACCCCTATTCATGGGGTACGATCAAATTTCAAAAAAAAATTTTTTTTTCAAAACTAATATTGTTGAGTCAATTTATTCATATTAAGGCCAAATTATGATCAAAAACATATTCCGCATGTAAATCGAATGAGTTTTCACAAAGTTAAGGGAGTTTTCAAATTTCGTACTTTTTGATCATAAGTCATGAACCCCTATTCATGGGGTACGATCAAATTTCAAAAAAAAAATTTTTTTTCAAAACCAATATTGTTGAGTCAATTTATTCATATTGAGGCCAAATTATGATCAAAAAGATATTCCGCATGTAGATCGGATGAGTTTTCACAAAGTTATGGGAGTTTTCAAATTTCGTACTTTTTGATCATAAGTCATGAACCCCTATTCATGGGGTACGATCAAATTTTTCAAAATCCTTTTTTTTTCAAAACCAATATTGTTGAGTCAATTTATTCATATTGAGGCCAAATTATGATCAAAAAGACATTCCGCATGTAGATCGGATGAGTTTTCACAAAGTTATGGGAGTTTTCAAATTTCGTACTTTTTGATCATAAGTCATGAACCCCTATTCATGGGGTACGATCAAATTTTTCAAAATCCTTTTTTTTTCAAAACCAATATTGTTGAGTCAATTTATTCATATTGAGGCCAAATTATGATCAAAAAGATATTCCGCATGTAGATCGGATGAGTTTTCACAAAGTTATGGGAGTTTTCAAATTTCGTACTTTTTGATCATAAGTCATGAACCCCTATTCATGGGGTACGATCAAATTTTTCAAAAAAAAAATTTTTTTTCAAAACCAATATTGTTGAGTCAATTTATTCATATTGAGGCCAAATTATGATCAAAAAGATATTCCGCATGTAGATCGGATGAGTTTTCACAAAGTTATGGGAGTTTTCAAATTTCGTACTTTTTGATCATAAGTCATGAACCCCTATTCATGGGGTACGATCGAATTTCAAAAAAAAATATTTTTTTCAAAACCAATATTGTTGAGTCAATTTATTCATATTAAGGCCAAATTATGATCAAAAACATATGCCGCATGTAAATCGAATGAGTTTTCACAAAGTTAAGGGGTTTTCAAATTTCGTACTTTTTGATCATAAGTCATGAACCCCTATTCATGGGGTACGATCAAATTTTTCAAAAATCATTATTTTTTTCAAAACCAATATTGTTGAGTCAATTTATTCATATTGAGGCCAAATTATGATCAAAAAGATATTCCGCATGTAGATCGGATGAGTTTTCACAAAGTTATGGGAGTTTTCAAATTTCGTACTTTTTGATCATAAGTCATGAACCCCTATTCATGGGGTACGATCAAATTTTTAAAAATCCATTTTTTTTCAAAACCAATATTGTTGAGTCAATTTATTCATATTGAGGCCAAATTATGATCAAAAAGATATTCCGCATGTAGATCGGATGAGTTTTCACAAAGTTATGGGAGTTTTCAAATTTCGTACTTTTTGATCATAAGTCATGAACCCCTATTCATGGGGTACGATCGAATTTCAAAAAAAAATATTTTTTTCAAAACTAATATTGTTGAGTCAATTTATTCATATTGAGGCCAAATTATGATCAAAAACATATTCCGCATGTAAATCGGATGAGTTTTCACAAAGTTATGGGAGTTTTCAAATTTCGTACTTTTTGATCATAAGTCATGAACCCCTATTCATGGGGTACGATCAAATTTTTCAAAAACCTTATTTTTTTCAAAACCAATATTGTTGAGTCAATTTATTCATATTGAGGCCAAATTATGATCAAAAAGATATTCCGCATGTAGATCGGATGAGTTTTCACAAAGTTATGGGAGTTTTCAAATTTCGTACTTTTTGATCATAAGTCATGAACCCCTATTCATGGGGTACGATCAAATTTTTCAAAAAAAAATTTTTTTTCAAAACCAATATTGTTGAGTCAATTTATTCATATTGAGGCCAAATTATGATCAAAAAGATATTCCGCATGTAGATCGGATGAGTTTTCACAAAGTTATGGGAGTTTTCAAATTTCGTACTTTTTGATCATAAGTCATGAACCCCTATTCATGGGGTACGATCAAATTTTTCAAAAAAAAAATTTTTTTCAAAACCAATATTGTTGAGTCAATTTATTCATATTGAGGCCAAATTATGATCAAAAAGATATTCCGCATGTAAATCGGATGAGTTTTCACAAAGTTATGGGAGTTTTCAAATTTCGTACTTTTTGATCATAAGTCATGAACCCCTATTCATGGGGTACGATCAAATTTACAAAAAAAAAATTTTTTTTCAAAACCAATATTGTTGAGTCAATTTATTCATATTGAGGCCAAATTATGATCAAAAAGATATTCCGCATGTAGATCGGATGAGTTTTCACAAAGTTATGGGAGTTTTCAAATTTCGTACTTTTTGATCATAAGTCATGAACCCCTATTCATGGGGTACGATCAAATTTTTCAAAATCCTATTTTTTTTCAAAACTAATATTGTTGAGTCAATTTATTCATATTGAGGCCAAATTATGATCAAAAACATATTCCGCATGTAAATCGGATGAGTTTTCACAAAGTTATGGGAGTTTTCAAATTTCGTACTTTTTGATCATAAGTCATGAACCCCTATTCATGGGGTACGATCAAATTTTTCAAAATCCATTTTTTTTCAAAACCAATATTGTTGAGTCAATTTATTCATATTGAGGCCAAATTATGATCAAAAAGATATTCCGCATGTAGATCGGATGAGTTTTCACAAAGTTATGGGAGTTTTCAAATTTCGTACTTTTTGATCATAAGTCATGAACCCCTATTCATGGGGTACGATCGAATTTTTCAAAAAAAAAAATTTTTTTCAAAACCAATATTGTTGAGTCAATTTATTCATATTGAGGCCAAATTATGATCAAAAAGATATTCCGCATGTAGATCGGATGAGTTTTCACAAAGTTATGGGAGTTTTCAAATTTCGTACTTTTTGATCATAAGTCATGAACCCTTATTCATGGGGTACGATCAAATTTTTCAAAAAAAAATATTTTTTTCAAAACCAATATTGTTGAGTCAATTTATTCATATTGAGGCCAAATTATGATCAAAAAGATATTCCGCATGTAGATCGGATGAGTTTTCACAAAGTTATGGGAGTTTTCAAATTTCGTACTTTTTGATCATAAGTCATGAACCCCTATTCATGGGGTACGATCAAATTTTTCAAAATCCTATTTTTTTTCAAAACCAATATTGTTGAGTCAATTTATTCATATTGAGGCCAAATTATGATCAAAAAGATATTCCGCATGTAGATCGGATGAGTTTTCACAAAGTTATGGGAGTTTTCAAATTTCGTACTTTTTGATCATAAGTCATGAACCCCTATTCATGGGGTACGATCAAATTTTTCAAAAAAAATTTTTTTTCAAAACCAATATTGTTGAGTCAATTTATTCATATTGAGGCCAAATTATGATCAAAAACATATTCCGCATGTAAATCGGATGAGTTTTCACAAAGTTATGGGAGTTTTCAAATTTCGTACTTTTTGATCATAAGTCATGAATCCTATTCATGGGGTACGATCAAATTTTTCAAAATCCTTTTTTTTCAAAACCAATATTGTTGAGTCAATTTATTCATATTGAGGCCAAATTATGATCAAAAACATATTCCGCATGTAAATCGGATGAGTTTTCACAAAGTTATGGGAGTTTTCAAATTTCGTACTTTTTGATCATAAGTCATGAACCCCTATTACATGGGGTACGATCAAATTTTTCAAAATCCTTTTTTTTTCAAAACCAATATTGTTGAGTCAATTTATTCATATTGAGGCCAAATTATGATCAAAAAGATATTCCGCATGTAAATCGGATGAGTTTTCACAAAGTTATGGGAGTTTTCAAATTTCGTACTTTTTGATCATAAGTCATGAACCCCTATTCATGGGGTACGATCAAATTTTTCAAAAAAAAAATTTTTTTCAAAACCAATATTGTTGAGTCAATTTATTCATATTGAGGCCAAATTATGATCAAAAAGATATTCCGCATGTAGATCGGATGAGTTTTTACAAAGTTATGGGAGTTTTCAAATTTCGTACTTTTTGATCATAAGTCATGAACCCCTATTCATGGGGTACGATCAAATTTTTCAAAATCCTTTTTTTTTCAAAACCAATATTGTTGAGTCAATTTATTCATATTGAGGCCAAATTATGATCAAAAACATATTCCGCATGTAAATCGGATGAGTTTTCACAAAGTTATGGGAGTTTTCAAATTTCGTACTTTTTGATCATAAGTCATGAACCCCTATTCATGGGGTACGATCAAATTTTTCAAAAAAAAATTTTTTTTCAAAACCAATATTGTTGAGTCAATTTATTCATATTGAGGCCAAATTATGATCAAAAAGATATTCCGCATGTAGATCGGATGAGTTTTCACAAAGTTATGGGAGTTTTCAAATTTCGTACTTTTTGATCATAAGTCATGAACCCCTATTCATGGGGTACGATCAAATTTTTAAAAAAAAATTTTTTTTCAAAACCAATATTGTTGAGTCAATTTATTCATATTGAGGCCAAATTATGATCAAAAAGATATTCCGCATGTAGATCGGATGAGTTTTCACAAAGTTATGGGAGTTTTCAAATTTCGTACTTTTTGATCATAAGTCATGAACCCCTATTCATGGGGTACGATCAAATTTTAAAAAAAAATATTTTTTTTCAAAACCAATATTGTTGAGTCAATTTATTCATATTGAGGCCAAATTATGATCAAAAAGATATTCCGCATGTAGATCGGATGAGTTTTCACAAAGTTATGGGAGTTTTCAAATTTCGTACTTTTTGATCATAAGTCATGAACCCCTATTCATGGGGTACGATCAAATTTTTCAAAAAAAAATTTTTTTTCAAAACCAATATTGTTGAGTCAATTTATTCATATTGAGGCCAAATTATGATCAAAAAGATATTCCGCATGTAGATCGGATGAGTTTTCACAAAGTTATGGGAGTTTTCAAATTTCGTACTTTTTGATCATAAGTCATGAACCCCTATTCATGGGGTACGATCAAATTTTTCAAAATCCTTTTTTTTTCAAAACCAATATTGTTGAGTCAATTTATTCATATTGAGGCCAAATTATGATCAAAAAGATATTCCGCATGTAGATCGGATGAGTTTTCACAAAGTTATGGGAGTTTTCAAATTTCGTACTTTTTGATCATAAGTCATGAACCCCTATTCATGGGGTACGATCAAATTTTTCAAAATCTTATTTTTTTTCAAAACCAATATTGTTGAGTCAATTTATTCATATTGAGGCCAAATTATGATCAAAAAGATATTCCGCATGTAGATCGGATGAGTTTTCACAAAGTTATGGGAGTTTTCAAATTTCGTACTTTTTGATCATAAGTCATGAACCCCTATTCATGGGGTACGATCAAATTTTTCAAAATCATTTTTTTTTCAAAACCAATATTGTTGAGTCAATTTATTCATATTGAGGCCAAATTATGATCAAAAAGATATTCCGCATGTAGATCGGATGAGTTTTCACAAAGTTATGGGAGTTTTCAAATTTCGTACTTTTTGATCATAAGTCATGAACCCCTATTCATGGGGTACGATCGAATTTCAAAAAAAAATTTTTTTTCAAAACCAATATTGTTGAGTCAATTTATTCATATTGAGGCCAAATTATGATCAAAAAGATATTCCGCATGTAGATCGGATGAGTTTTCACAAAGTTATGGGAGTTTTCAAATTTCGTACTTTTTGATCATAAGTCATGAACCCCTATTCATGGGGTACGATCAAATTTTAAAAAATCAAATTTTTTTTCAAAACCAATATTGTTGAGTCAATTTATTCATATTGAGGCCAAATTATGATCAAAAAGATATTCCGCATGTAGATCGGATGAGTTTTCACAAAGTTATGGGAGTTTTCAAATTTCGTACTTTTTGATCATAAGTCATGAACCCCTATTCATGGGGTACGATCAAATTTTTCAAAAAAAAATTTTTTTTCAAAACTAATATTGTTGAGTCAATTTATTCATATTGAGGCCAAATTATGATCAAAAAGATATTCCGCATGTAGATCGGATGAGTTTTCACAAAGTTATGGGAGTTTTCAAATTTCGTACTTTTTGATCATAAGTCATGAACCCCTATTCATGGGGTACGATCAAATTTTTCAAAATCTTTTTTTTTTCAAAACCAATATTGTTGAGTCAATTTATTCATATTGAGGCCAAATTATGATCAAAAAGATATTCCGCATGTAGATCGGATGAGTTTTCACAAAGTTATGGGAGTTTTCAAATTTCGTACTTTTTGATCATAAGTCATGAACCCCTATTCATGGGGTACGATCAAATTTTTCAAAATCCTTTTTTTTCAAAACCAATATTGTTGAGTCAATTTATTCATATTGAGGCCAAATTATGATCAAAAAGATATTCCGCATGTAGATCGGATGAGTTTTCACAAAGTTATGGGAGTTTTCAAATTTCGTACTTTTTGATCATAAGTCATGAACCCCTATTCATGGGGTACGATCAAATTTTCAAAAAAAAATTTTTTTTTCAAAACCAATATTGTTGAGTCAATTTATTCATATTGAGGCCAAATTATGATCAAAAAGATATTCCGCATGTAGATCGGATGAGTTTTCACAAAGTTATGGGAGTTTTCAAATTTCGTACTTTTTGATCATAAGTCATGAACCCCTATTCATGGGGTACGATCAAATTTTAAAAAAAAATTTTTTTTCAAAACCAATATTGTTGAGTCAATTTATTCATATTGAGGCCAAATTATGATCAAAAAGACTTTCCGCATGTAGATCGGATGAGTTTTCACAAAGTTATGGGAGTTTTCAAATTTCGTACTTTTTGATCATAAGTCATGAACCCCTATTCATGGGGTACGATCAAATTTTTCAAAATCTTATTTTTTTTCAAAACCAATATTGTTGAGTCAATTTATTCATATTGAGGCCAAATTATGATCAAAAAGATATTCCGCATGTAGATCGGATGAGTTTTCACAAAGTTATGGGAGTTTTCAAATTTCGTACTTTTTGATCATAAGTCATGAACCCCTATTCATGGGGTACGATCAAATTTTTCAAAAAAAAATTTTTTTTCAAAACCATTATTGTTGAGTCAATTTATTCATATTGAGGCCAAATTATGATCAAAAAGATATTCCGCATGTAGATCGGATGAGTTTTCACAAAGTTATGGGAGTTTTCAAATTTCGTACTTTTTGATCATAAGTCATGAACCCCTATTCATGGGGTACGATCAAATTTTTCAAAATCCTTTTTTTTTCAAAACCAATATTGTTGAGTCAATTTATTCATATTGAGGCCAAATTATGATCAAAAAGATATTCCGCATGTAGATCGGATGAGTTTTCACAAAGTTATGGGAGTTTTCAAATTTCGTACTTTTTGATCATAAGTCATGAACCCCTATTCATGGGGTACGATCAAATTTTTCAAAATCCTTTTTTTTTCAAAACCAATATTGTTGAGTCAATTTATTCATATTGAGGCCAAATTATGATCAAAAAGATATTCCGCATGTAAATCGGATGAGTTTTCACAAAGTTATGGGAGTTTTCAAATTTCGTACTTTTTGATCATAAGTCATGAACCCCTATTCATGGGGTACGATCAAATTTTTCAAAATCCATTTTTTTTCAAAACCAATATTGTTGAGTCAATTTATTCATATTGAGGCCAAATTATGATCAAAAAGATATTCCGCATGTAGATCGGATGAGTTTTCACAAAGTTATGGGAGTTTTCAAATTTCGTACTTTTTGATCATAAGTCATGAACCCCTATTCATGGGGTACGATCAAATTTTTCAAAATCCTTTTTTTTTCAAAACCAATATTGTTGAGTCAATTTATTCATATTGAGGCCAAATTATGATCAAAAACATATTCCGCATGTAAATCGGATGAGTTTTCACAAAGTTATGGGAGTTTTCAAATTTCGTACTTTTTGATCATAAGTCATGAACCCCTATTCATGGGGTACGATCAAATTTCAAAAAAAAAATTTTTTTTCAAAACCAATATTGTTGAGTCAATTTATTCATATTGAGGCCAAATTATGATCAAAAAGATATTCCGCATGTAGATCGGATGAGTTTTCACAAAGTTATGGGAGTTTTCAAATTTCGTACTTTTTGATCATAAGTCATGAACCCCTATTCATGGGGTACGATCAAATTTTTCAAAATCCTATTTTTTTCAAAACCAATATTGTTGAGTCAATTTATTCATATTGAGGCCAAATTATGATCAAAAAGATATTCCGCATGTAAATCGGATGAGTTTTCACAAAGTTATGGGAGTTTTCAAATTTCGTACTTTTTGATCATAAGTCATGAACCCCTATTCATGGGGTACGATCAAATTTTTCAAAAAAAAAATTTTTTTTCAAAACCAATATTGTTGAGTCAATTTATTCATATTGAGGCCAAATTATGATCAAAAAGATATTCCGCATGTAGATCGGATGAGTTTTCACAAAGTTATGGGAGTTTTCAAATTTCGTACTTTTTGATCATAAGTCATGAACCCCTATTCATGGGGTACGATCAAATTTCAAAAAATAAAATTTTTTTCAAAACCAATATTGTTGAGTCAATTTATTCATATTGAGGCCAAATTATGATCAAAAAGATATTCCGCATGTAGATCGGATGAGTTTTCACAAAGTTATGGGAGTTTTCAAATTTCGTACTTTTTGATCATAAGTCATGAACCCCTATTCATGGGGTACGATCAAATTTTTCAAAATCCTTTTTTTTCAAAACCAATATTGTTGAGTCAATTTATTCATATTGAGGCCAAATTATGATCAAAAAGATATTCCGCATGTAAATCGGATGAGTTTTCACAAAGTTATGGGAGTTTTCAAATTTCGTACTTTTTGATCATAAGTCATGAACCCCTATTCATGGGGTACGATCAAATTTAAAAAAAAAAAATTTTTTTTCAAAACCAATATTGTTGAGTCAATTTATTCATATTGAGGCCAAATTATGATCAAAAACATATTCCGCATGTAAATCGAATGAGTTTTCACAAAGTTATGGGGGTTTTCAAATTTCGTACTTTTTGATCATAAGTCATGAACCCCTATTCATGGGGTACGATCAAATTTTCAAAAAAAAATTTTTTTTCAAAACCAATATTGTTGAGTCAATTTATTCATATTGAGGCCAAATTATGATCAAAAAGATATTCCGCATGTAGATCGGATGAGTTTTCACAAAGTTATGGGAGTTTTCAAATTTCGTACTTTTTGATCATAAGTCATGAACCCCTATTCATGGGGTACGATCAAATTTCAAAAAAAAAATTTTTTTTCAAAACCAATATTGTTGAGTCAATTTATTCATATTGAGGCCAAATTATGATCAAAAAGATATTCCGCATGTAGATCGGATGAGTTTTCACAAAGTTATGGGAGTTTTCAAATTTCGTACTTTTTGATCATAAGTCATGAACCCCTATTCATGGGGTACGATCAAATTTTTCAAAATCCTTTTTTTTTCAAAACCAATATTGTTGAGTCAATTTATTCATATTGAGGCCAAATTATGATCAAAAAGATATTCCGCATGTAGATCGGATGAGTTTTCACAAAGTTATGGGAGTTTTCAAATTTCGTACTTTTTGATCATAAGTCATGAACCCCTATTCATGGGGTACGATCAAATTTTTCAAAATCCTTTTTTTTTCAAAACCAATAT
Source organism: Drosophila quinaria (assembly GCA_035047525.1). NCBI lineage: Eukaryota > Metazoa > Arthropoda > Insecta > Diptera > Drosophilidae > Drosophila > Drosophila quinaria. Next base: position 50,088 of record JAWNPO010000333.1, on the reverse strand, counting down.
TGTTGAGTCAATTTATTCATATTGAGGCCAAATTATGATCAAAAAGATATTCCGCATGTAAATCGGATGAGTTTTCACAAAGTTATGGGAGTTTTCAAATTTCGTACTTTTTGATCATAAGTCATGAACCCCTATTCATGGGGTACGATCAAATTTTTCAAAAAAAAAATTTTTTTTCAAAACCAATATTGTTGAGTCAATTTATTCATATTGAGGCCAAATTATGATCAAAAAGATATTCCGCATGTAGATCGGATGAGTTTTCACAAAGTTATGGGAGTTTTCAAATTTCGTACTTTTTGATCATAAGTCATGAACCCCTATTCATGGGGTACGATCAAATTTTAAAAAATAAAATTTTTTTTCAAAACCAATATTGTTGAGTCAATTTATTCATATTGAGGCCAAATTATGATCAAAAAGATATTCCGCATGTAGATCGGATGAGTTTTCACAAAGTTATGGGAGTTTTCAAATTTCGTACTTTTTGATCATAAGTCATGAACCCCTATTCATGGGGTACGATCAAATTTTTCAAAATCCTTTTTTTTCAAAACCAATATTGTTGAGTCAATTTATTCATATTGAGGCCAAATTATGATCAAAAACATATTCCGCATGTAAATCGGATGAGTTTTCACAAAGTTATGGGAGTTTTCAAATTTCGTACTTTTTGATCATAAGTCATGAACCCCTATTCATGGGGTACGATCAAATTTTTCAAAAAAAAAATTTTTTTTCAAAACCAATATTGTTGAGTCAATTTATTCATATTGAGGCCAAATTATGATCAAAAAGATATTCCGCATGTAGATCGGATGAGTTTTCACAAAGTTATGGGAGTTTTCAAATTTCGTACTTTTTGATCATAAGTCATGAACCCCTATTCATGGGGTACGATCAAATTTTTAAAAAAAAAACTTTTTTTCAAAACCAATATTGTTGAGTCAATTTATTCATATTGAGGCCAAATTATGATCAAAAAGATATTCCGCATGTAGATCGGATGAGTTTTCACAAAGTTATGGGAGTTTTCAAATTTCGTACTTTTTGATCATAAGTCATGAACCCCTATTCATGGGGTACGATCAAATTTTTCAAAATCCTTTTTTTTTCAAAACCAATATTGTTGAGTCAATTTATTCATATTGAGGCCAAATTATGATCAAAAAGATATTCCGCATGTAGATCGGATGAGTTTTCACAAAGTTATGGGAGTTTTCAAATTTCGTACTTTTTGATCATAAGTCATGAACCCCTATTCATGGGGTACGATCAAATTTTTCAAAATCTTATTTTTTTTCAAAACCAATATTGTTGAGTCAATTTATTCATATTGAGGCCAAATTATGATCAAAAAGATATTCCGCATGTAGATCGGATGAGTTTTCACAAAGTTATGGGAGTTTTCAAATTTCGTACTTTTTGATCATAAGTCATGAACCCCTATTCATGGGGTACGATCGAATTTAAAAAAAAAATTTTTTTTCAAAACCAATATTGTTGAGTCAATTTATTCATATTGAGGCCAAATTATGATCAAAAAGATATTCCGCATGTAGATCGGATGAGTTTTCACAAAGTTATGGGAGTTTTCAAATTTCGTACTTTTTGATCATAAGTCATGAACCCCTATTCATGGGGTACGATCAAATTTTTCAAAAAAATTTTTTAAAACCAATATTGTTGAGTCAATTTATTCATATTGAGGCCAAATTATGATCAAAAAGATATTCCGCATGTAGATCGGATGAGTTTTCACAAAGTTATGGGAGTTTTCAAATTTCGTACTTTTTGATCATAAGTCATGAACCCCTATTCATGGGGTACGATCAAATTTTTAAAAAAAAATTTTTTTTCAAAACCAATATTGTTGAGTCAATTTATTCATATTGAGGCCAAATTATGATCAAAAAGATATTCCGCATGTAGATCGGATGAGTTTTCACAAAGTTATGGGAGTTTTCAAATTTCGTACTTTTTGATCATAAGTCATGAACCCCTATTCATGGGGTACGATCAAATTTTTCAAAATCAATTTTTTTCAAAACCAATATTGTTGAGTCAATTTATTCATATTGAGGCCAAATTATGATCAAAAAGATATTCCGCATGTAGATCGGATGAGTTTTCACAAAGTTATGGGAGTTTTCAAATTTCGTACTTTTTGATCATAAGTCATGAACCCCTATTCATGGGGTACGATCAAATTTTTCAAAATCTTATTTTTTTCAAAACCAATATTGTTGAGTCAATTTATTCATATTGAGGCCAAATTATGATCAAAAAGATATTCCGCATGTAGATCGGATGAGTTTTCACAAAGTTATGGGAGTTTTCAAATTTCGTACTTTTTGATCATAAGTCATGAACCCCTATTCATGGGGTACGATCAAATTTTTCAAAATCCTTTTTTTTTCAAAACTAATATTGTTGAGTCAATTTATTCATATTGAGGCCAAATTATGATCAAAAAGATATTCCGCATGTAAATCGGATGAGTTTTCACAAAGTTATGGGAGTTTTCAAATTTCGTACTTTTTGATCATAAGTCATGAACCCCTATTCATGGGGTACGATCAAATTTCAAAAAAAAAATTTTTTTCAAAACCAATATTGTTGAGTCAATTTATTCATATTGAGGCCAAATTATGATCAAAAAGATATTCCGCATGTAGATCGGATGAGTTTTCACAAAGTTATGGGAGTTTTCAAATTTCGTACTTTTTGATCATAAGTCATGAACCCCTATTCATGGGGTACGATCAAATTTTTCAAAATCCTTTTTTTTCAAAACCAATATTGTTGAGTCAATTTATTCATATTGAGGCCAAATTATGATCAAAAAGATATTCCGCATGTAGATCGGATGAGTTTTCACAAAGTTATGGGAGTTTTCAAATTTCGTACTTTTTGATCATAAGTCATGAACCCCTATTCATGGGGTACGATCAAATTTTTCAAAATCCTATTTTTTTTCAAAACCAATATTGTTGAGTCAATTTATTCATATTGAGGCCAAATTATGATCAAAAAGATATTCCGCATGTAGATCGGATGAGTTTTCACAAAGTTATGGGAGTTTTCAAATTTCGTACTTTTTGATCATAAGTCATGAACCCCTATTCATGGGGTACGATCAAATTTTTCAAAATCCTATTTTTTTTCAAAACCAATATTGTTGAGTCAATTTATTCATATTGAGGCCAAATTATGATCAAAAAGATATTCCGCATGTAGATCGGATGAGTTTTCACAAAGTTATGGGAGTTTTCAAATTTCGTACTTTTTGATCATAAGTCATGAACCCCTATTCATGGGGTACGATCAAATTTCAAAAAAAATTATTTTTTCAAAACCAATATTGTTGAGTCAATTTATTCATATTGAGGCCAAATTATGATCAAAAAGATATTCCGCATGTAGATCGGATGAGTTTTCACAAAGTTATGGGAGTTTTCAAATTTCGTACTTTTTGATCATAAGTCATGAACCCCTATTCATGGGGTACGATCAAATTTTTCAAAATCCTTTTTTTTTCAAAACCAATATTGTTGAGTCAATTTATTCATATTGAGGCCAAATTATGATCAAAAAGATATTCCGCATGTAGATCGGATGAGTTTTCACAAAGTTATGGGAGTTTTCAAATTTCGTACTTTTTGATCATAAGTCATGAACCCCTATTCATGGGGTACGATCAAATTTTTCAAAATCCTTTTTTTTCAAAACTAATATTGTTGAGTCAATTTATTCATATTGAGGCCAAATTATGATCAAAAACATATTCCGCATGTAAATCGGATGAGTTTTCACAAAGTTATGGGAGTTTTCAAATTTCGTACTTTTTGATCATAAGTCATGAACCCCTATTCATGGGGTACGATCGAATTTTTCAAAAAAAAATTTTTTTCAAAACCAATATTGTTGAGTCAATTTATTCATATTGAGGCCAAATTATGATCAAAAAGATATTCCGCATGTAGATCGGATGAGTTTTCACAAAGTTATGGGAGTTTTCAAATTTCGTACTTTTTGATCATAAGTCATGAACCCCTATTCATGGGGTACGATCAAATTTTAAAAAAAAAATTTTTTTTCAAAACCAATATTGTTGAGTCAATTTATTCATATTGAGGCCAAATTATGATCAAAAAGATATTCCGCATGTAGATCGGATGAGTTTTCACAAAGTTATGGGAGTTTTCAAATTTCGTACTTTTTGATCATAAGTCATGAACCCCTATTCATGGGGTACGATCAAATTTTTCAAAATCTTATTTTTTTTCAAAACCAATATTGTTGAGTCAATTTATTCATATTGAGGCCAAATTATGATCAAAAAGATATTCCGCATGTAGATCGGATGAGTTTTCACAAAGTTATGGGAGTTTTCAAATTTCGTACTTTTTGATCATAAGTCATGAACCCCTATTCATGGGGTACGATCAAATTTTTCAAAATCCTTTTTTTTTCAAAACCAATATTGTTGAGTCAATTTATTCATATTGAGGCCAAATTATGATCAAAAAGATATTCCGCATGTAAATCGGATGAGTTTTCACAAAGTTATGGGGGTTTTCAAATTTCGTACTTTTTGATCATAAGTCATGAACCCCTATTCATGGGGTACGATCGAATTTTAAAAAAAAATTTTTTTTCAAAACCAATATTGTTGAGTCAATTTATTCATATTGAGGCCAAATTATGATCAAAAAGATATTCCGCATGTAGATCGGATGAGTTTTCACAAAGTTATGGGAGTTTTCAAATTTCGTACTTTTTGATCATAAGTCATGAACCCCTATTCATGGGGTACGATCGAATTTCAAAAAAAAAATTTTTTTTCAAAACCAATATTGTTGAGTCAATTTATTCATATTGAGGCCAAATTATGATCAAAAAGATATTCCGCATGTAGATCGGATGAGTTTTCACAAAGTTATGGGAGTTTTCAAATTTCGTACTTTTTGATCATAAGTCATGAACCCTTATTCATGGAGTACGATCAAATTTCAAAAAAAAATTTTTTTCAAAACTAATATTGTTGAGTCAATTTATTCATATTAAGGCTGTGTGGTCATTTCCCATACTCGTATTGCTAGCCCACTGTGCTTAACATAGTTGGGTATGTTAAGCGCTCAATTATGTTATTTTCTATGTTACGCTCTCTCACGCTCTGCGCTCTGAGCGAATGAGAGCCCAAATCGAAGCTGCGTGGACAGCAATAAAACACTTCAAATTGTACATCGAAATCGATCGCACGCGAGTTTTATTCTTTCCACCAAATTGTTGTTGTGTTGCCTGGCGGCAACTTTAATTCTTCTTCTAGTTTAGCATCGGCTAAACATTTTGGCGCCCCCGGGTGGACTTTGGTTTCGACTTTGGCGTGGATTTGGACCCCGATTTTGGATTTGTTGACTTCGTTGGATTTGACGCCTTGGTTTGCTGATTGATCGTTGGACCGGATTGGGATTTGGCTTGGATTTGGAACTTGGTTTGGATTTTTGGATATGATGAACGGCTGCTGTTGCACTCGACAAACAGTTTGTGGTCAGGTATCAAATTAATATTAAATCAAAATATCCAAGTGTCCCGTCTCTGGTGATGTATGTTCATATGTGAATTGTACATACATATCAGCAAACCATAGTCAAACATATTAATAAATTTGAAGTGAATTTGAAATTCAAACAGAAAATTTATTAATTTTTCTTTATATACATACATATATATTTGTAACTTATAAAAGTGCATAAAAATATACATATTCTCATATTCTCTGCATATACATATGGACATATGCATGTATGCACATATATGCCCGTTTCAGCTGCCGCTAATATAAATACATAGTGCATAATAACGGCGTCCCCGTTGCTCATCGTTGGCGTTATTTGCGTTTGGCTTCTCTTTGGCTGCGAGCACACTGGGAGCGGAGAGCGGAGCGTACAGCGGAGCTTATAGACGAGCTGATAATTTCAGAACTAAAATGATAAATCAGCTCAGCTTGCAGTGTGCGCGCTTTCATACAAGCAGTGTGTTTGTTTTTTTCAACTTCATAAGCTCCGCTGTACGCTCCGCTCTCCGCTCCCAGTGTGCTCGCAGCCTTTGTGCGTGCATTCGTCGGTTTAGAAGCGCGAAAAGACATACATATATATATGAGCAGTGTCGCTTGCTGCTGATTGTTGTTATTGTTGCAGTTTCGGCTTCTCTTTTGTGCGTGTGTTAGGCGCGTGAGCTGAAACACTTGCAGAGATCTACATACAAGCATACACAGCAAGCAGCTGAGCAGTGTCGACTGCTGCTGATTGTTGTTGTTGTCAATTTCGGTCATTTGTCTTGTGCATGCATTCGGCGTTTGAAGTAAAGCATACAGGCGAGCATACATACTTACACGGCAAGCGTTTTGTAGCTGCGTCGACTGCAGCTGATTTGTTGTTGCTTTCAATTTCTCTTGTCGTTTTGTGCGTGAGTTCGTTGCTTTGTTATAATCGTTGCATAGGCACAGTGGTAGCAGATCGTCGTAATACGAACAAAAAAGACTTGTAAGATTTGGAATATTGTGAAGCGTTACATAGACGCACACATAGAGAGACACGCGCAAATATTTATACACACATGCATTTATTGGCAGTGTCGTCTGCCCTTTTATTTTGTTAGTATTCATTATTCGGTCTTTCTCTTGTGCGTGCATTTGTTGTGCTAGAATCAGCTTTGCACGGGCAAAGTGGTTGCAGGTTGTTATAATACGAATAAAAACTTGTGATACTTTGCATCAGTTTTCGTTAAAAATAAAATTACAGACATAGATTAGTCTAACTCCTCGTGTAATAATTAAACATATTCGTGATAATGCCTCCTAAAAGACGCGGTGGTCACAAGGTTTCACTTGCTGGTCGGGATGATCAAGTAGATCTTGTGTATCAACTTGAGGTGCTCGTGTTAAGCATTTCTCGTCTTAAAGAATCGCTCCAGGAGCGTAACGCGCCTTTCGACCCGTATGAACTAGAATGTCGGACGGAGATTTTAAATCGTTATGTTGATAAGGCATTTAAAATACAGTGGGAAGTCGACAAAATAAATCCTGCTTTAGCGTCTCGTGCGGATTTAGAGGAGCTTTGTGTGTCTACCAAGGTTCTGTTGCGGTCTTTAGGAATGGTTCCGAAGTCGCAGCCTTGTGCTAATCCCACTATTTTAGGATCGGTAGGACATCATCAAAAGCTGCCTTATATGAAACTGCCTAAATTCAGCGGAGAGTAATCGGAGTATAAAAACTTCATTGGACTGTTTACGAGCTTGGTCGACAGCGAGGATTCATTGTCAAATGTGGAAAAGTTCAACCACTTGTTGTCATGCCTGGAAAAGGACGCTCTGGGAACAGTAAAGGCATTCCAAGTGAATGATAGGAATTACCCAAAGGCATTAGATGCGTTAAATAGAGTGTACGACAATGAATGTTTAATTTTCTTTGAAAGCATTTCCAAGTTGTTCGATTTGCCGAAGATGAAAGGGCCTTCAGCATCGTCACTGAGGTCACTTGTTGACACGGTGTCAGCAATTTAGATTCTCTGCTCTCGTTAGGAGACGATAAAAAGATCGCGAATGCAATGCTTATTCACATCGAGATGAATAAGGTTGATTCGGACACGCGCTTGAAATGGGAAGAAACGCTGGATTATACAAGAATCCCGCTCTGGGAAAATTGCGAAGAGAGTCTAAATAGGCGTTTTCAGCACCTGTGTGCACAGGAGGCAACTTCCAGTCGCGGTAAACCAAATAAGCCTGATCGTGAAGGCTCGGTTCGGCGAGGGTCGAAGACTGCGTTGTCTGTGGCTCAAACAGAGCAAGCGTCCGATCCGAAATGTGCGTTTTGTAAAGCGAGCAACCATTCAATTCATTCTTGTCCGTCCTTCGAGTCACTGCCCTTTATAAACCGCTCTAAATTCGTCAAAGGTTTCCCATTGTGTCTTAATTGCCTGAAAAAAGGCCATAATGTATCCATGTGCAAGTCAGCACATTGTAGAGTTTGCTCAAAACCGCATCATACGTTGCTGCATAAATTTGTGCCGGAGTCTTCGGCATTGGTAGCACCGCTTCAGCACGAGCAAGTTCCGGAGACAAATTTTGCGTCTCAGAGTCCTCCAGCATCTTGCAATCATGTGTTCGGCAAAAAGTCTGAGCAGGTGATATTGGCAACGGCGCTTGTGAAGGTTAGGGGACGAGGTGGCTGTTATCATTTAGCACGAGTTTTACTAGATTCTGGAGCACAGGTCAATTTTGTAACAGAGGAGTTGGCTAAATCATTAAAATCACCAAAATTGAGGAAAGAAATTCGAGTTTTGGACATAGGAAATTTGAGCTCGTCTAGTCAGCACAAGGTTGAAACGTCGGTGGCATCCCGAGTAGGTACGTTTGAAATGAGTGCAGAATTCAGTGTTCTCAAAACAATTTCATCCTATCAGCCAGAAAGAGCTATTGCTCCTAATGAGGTGGACATTCCAGATGACCTACAACTGGCAGATCCATTGTATTACAAACCCCAGAGAGTAGATATGCTACTGGGAGCAGAAGCATTTTATGACTTCTTGGTAGACGGATGCATTAAGGCCCAAAGTGGTGGGCCCACTTTGAAGAACACTGTGTTTGGCTGGATAGTGTCAGGTCGTTATAAATCAGTAGAACATTCGACTGATAAGGCCACTGCTCTTTTAAGTTTGAACCAAGAGCCATGTCAAATTGACACTATAGTTCGAAAATTTTGGGAGTTGGAAGATATTCCAAATGCACCTGATTCCACAATCTATACCCCAGAGCAATTGCTTTGCGAGAAGTCTTTTGTACAGACTATTGCTCGATTATCCTCGGGTCGGTTTAGTGTTTCTTTGCCATTCACATCGAGCCCTAACGAATTGGGATCGTCTTTCGAAACTGCAAGAAGACGCTTTTTAAGTCTGGAACGTAGGCTGTAGCGACAGCCAGAAGTTCGGTCAATGTACATGTCATTCATGCAGGAATACATTACGTTGGGCCATATGACACAAACCGACAGTAATATCCCGAGAGAGCCGCATTACTTCATTCCTCATCAATGCGTGCTAAGACCGCAAAGCACTAGCACTAAACTCCGCGTAGTGTTTGACGCGTCGAGTAAGTCATCGTCTCAGGTATCGCTAAACGTCTTGTTAATGATTGGGCCAACAATACAGCCATGTTTATACTCCACATTGTTGAGATTTAGGTTTCGCACATACGCACTGACGGCTGATATAACTAAGATGTACCGTCAAATTGAAATTGACGAGAATCAGAGACAATTTCCGCTGATTGTATGGAGAGAACATCCCACGGATCCGTTGCGGATATATCAGCTAAACACAGTCACATATGAAACAGCCTCAGCTCCATTCTTGGCGATCAGGTGCTTAAAGCAGCTAAGTGACTTGTGTGCAAAATCACATCCTGTTGCGTCGCGCGCACTGTCGAAGGATTTCTACGTTGATGATTTACTGATAGGAGCCGATTCTATGGAAGAGTTGGATTTAATGCGCAGACAGTTGGTAGAGACGTTGGACTCTGCTGGATTCACCCTGGCAAAATGGGCATCTAATAGCACTTTGAGGCCACTAGATTCCCACGATGATGCAGTCGCTCTTGGAGAGCATGGAGATACCAAAACTTTAGGGCTTATTTGGAATCCCAGAGCAGACTTATTTAAATATTCGTTGCAAGAGGTCGAACAAACCGAGAATCCCACGAAGAGGTCAATTGTTTCCTTTACAGTCCGGTTGTATGATCCTTTTGGTCTTCTCAGCCCAATCATAACAAGGGCCAAAATTCCCATTCAGGAGATATGGTTGCTTAAGCTTGATTGGGATGACTCTATTCCCGAAGAGCTTTGCCTACAGTATCAAGAGGTACTTAGCTGTTTTTCGAATTTGGACGTAGTCGCAGTCCCACGGTACGTTGGAGTTTCAAAACTAACAGCGTGTCAGATACATGGATTCGCTGATGCTTCATCTCGATCGTATGGGTGTTGTCTATATGTGCGGGCGAATATGGGGACAAATATCTCGGTACATTTGTTGACTGCGAAATCAAAAGTGGCACCGCTAAAAACCAAGTCCATTTCCAGACTTGAGCTGTGTGCTGCACATCTGCTAGCTAACTTGTGGCAGAAGTGCGCAAACAGATTGACTTCCCAGTAGAAAGAGTTGTGTTTTGGTCAGACTCCGAAGTAGTGTTGCATTGGTTGCAACAACACCCATCAACTATGAACACCTTTGTTGCAAATCGAGTAGCGGATATTCAGGAAAGTACTCCAGAAGTTGACTGGCGCCACGTTCGAACGAAGGAAAATCCCGCTGACTTTGTATCTCGAGGATGTACGATTGACGAGCTAAATGCGTCGTTTTGGTTCAAAGGACCAGATTTTCTGGCAAAGAGCTCAAATGGGTGGCCTAAGAATCCTCATTTCAGCCTGTCACCAGATAATTCAAGATTGGAGAAGCGGAAAGTTGCTACTGTCTTCACCGCGGCCGATGTCTCACCCAATCCAATCATAGAATTAGTCGAAAGCTGTTCTTCACATTTTAAAATATTGCGTATTACTGCGTATATTCTTCGCTTTGTCTGGTGTATTACTAATCGTAAAAAGAGTTCTGAATTCTCATCTGTAGTTGTTAGCGTTCAGGAATTGGAAAGTGCATTTTTGACTGTCGTGAGCATTGTGCAGCAGGACAAGTACTGTGACGAAATAAAGAAGATACAAAAATCTTTAGCACTTCAGCCGTCACTACAGAAGCTGACGCCATTCGTGGATACGTATTTGGACAAAAATCGGAAAATAACGCTGTTGCAAGTCGGCGGTCGCTTACTCAATGCTCCATTGGCACATCAGGCCAAGTTCCCGTTGATAATGCCAAAGGGATGCCGATTTGTAACCCTGTATTTGGAACACTTGCACAGGAGCAATTGTCATGCAGGCCCACATGTTCTGGTGGGGCTGCTTAGACAAAAAATCTGGCTGGTAAACGCACGCGAGACTTGTGGATCGGTTGTCCGGAAATGTATTCTGTGTTTTCGGTACAAACCTCGATTGGCAGCCCAAATCATGGGAAACTTGCCCACTGATCGAGTAAATGGGCAACACCCATTCGAAGTCAGTGGAGTCGACTTTTGTGGACCCATTAAAATGTCGTTAAAGATACGCGCCAAGCCGCCTGTTAAAGTATTCTTGGCTGTGTTCGTCTGCTTTTTGTCCAAAGCTGTCCATTTAGAACTTGTGAACGATCTAACCTCAAATTATTTTATCATGTGTTTGTCTAGGTTTCTTGCCCGTCGAGGACCCATCATTCGGCTGCATTGCGACAATGCCACGAATTTTGTGGGTGCTGCTCGAGAGCTGAAGGAGTTTGCGAGCCACTTCATCAATCACGGCAATGCCATGGTGGAGTTTGCCGCACAGCGTGGGACCGAGTTTGTGTTCATCCCTCCTCGAGCGCCGCATTTTGGAGGCCTATGGGAGGCCGCGGTGAAGGCAGCGAAGCACCATCTACTGCGAGCCATAGGCGGCGTGATCCTCGCAACGGACGAGTTGCAAACCGTGGTGGTCGAGGTAGAGGCCGTTCTCAATTCCCGGCCAATCGTGGCCGACAGCACCAACCCCAACGACGAGGAGGCCATCACGCCAGCGCATCTGCTGGTAGGCAGAACGCTCGCAACGCTGCCGCCCGCGTCCGATCTTCTCGAGGACGACAGCAAGCTGTCCTACTTGCGCAGATGGCGGCTCGTGTCCGCAGTCAAGGAGAGATTCTGGGCGAGTTGGTCGCGAGATTATCTCCTCGGACTGCAGCAGAAACACCGATGGACACGGGAGGAGCAGAATCTGGAGGTAGACGCAGTCGTTCTCATACACGAGGACAACGTGCCATCGCAGAATTGGCTGCTATTCGTAGTGACGGACGTCGTCAAAGGAGCAGACGGGAAAGTTCGAGTAGCCGTGGTTAAGACGAAATCTGGAGTCTACAAACGCGCCATTCATCGGTTGGCGCCATTACCAAAGGCTTGAAGCCTGCGGCATTCAACGCGGCCGATGTGTGGTCATTTCCCATACTATGTATTATCGTATTGCTAGCCCACTGTGCTTAACATAGTTGGGTATGTTAAGCGCTCAATTATGTTATTTTGTATGTTACGCTCTCTCGCGCTCTGCGCTCTGAGCGAATGAGAGCCCAAATTGAAGCTCGTGGGCAGCAATAAAACACTTCAAATTGTACATCGAAATCGATCGCACGCGAGTTTTATTCTTTCCACCAAATTGTTGTTGTGTTGCCTGGCGGCAATTTTAATTCTTCTTCTTGTTTAGCATCGGCTGAACAAAGGCCAAATTATGATCAAAAAGACATTCCGCATGTAGATCGGGTGAGTTTCTACAAAGTTATGGGAGTTTTCAAATTTCGTACTTTTTGATCATAAGTCATGAACCCCTATTCATGGGGTACGATCGAATTTAAAAAAAAAATTTTTTTTTCAAAACCAATATTGTTGAGTCAATTTATTCATATTGAGGCAAAATTATGATCAAAAAGACATTCCGTATGTAGATCGGATGAGTTTTCACAAAGTTATGGAAGTTTTCAAATTTCGCACTTTTTGATCATAAGTCATGAACCTATTCATGGGGTACGATCAAATTTTTCAAAATCTTTTTTTTTTCAAAACTAATATTGTTGAGTCAATTTATTCATATTAAGGCCAAATTATGATCAAAAAGACATTCTGCATGTAAATCGGATGAGTTTCTTCAAAATTATGGGAGTTTTCAAATTTCGTACTTTTTGATCATAAGTCATGAACCCCTATTCATGGGGTACGATCGAATTTAAAAAAAAAATATTTTTTCAAAACTAATATTGTTGAGTCAATTTATTCATATTAAGGCCAAATTACGATCAAAAACATATGCCGCATGTAGATCGGATGAGTTTTCACAAAGTTATGGGAGTTTTCAAATTTCGTACTTTTTGATCATAAGTCATGAACCCCTATTCGTGGAGTACGATCAAATTTTAAAAAATCCTTTTTTTTTCAAAACTAATAGTGTTGAGCCACTTTATTTATATTGAGGCCAAATTATGATCAAAACCATATTCCGCATGTAATTCGGATGAGTTTTCACAAAGTTATGGGAGTTTTCAAATTTCGTACTTTTTGATCATAAGTCATGAACCCCTATTCATGGGGTACGATCAAATTTTTTAAAATCCTTTTTTTTCAATACTAATAGGTTGAGTCAATTTATTCATATTGAGGCCAAATCATAATATCAAAAAGATATTCCGCATGTAAATCGGATGAGTTTTCACAAAGTTATGGGAGTTTTCAAATTTCGTACTTTTTGATCATAAGTCATGAACCCCTATTCGTGGAGTACGATCAAATTTTAAAAAATCCTTTTTTTTTTCAAAACTAATAGTGTTGAGCCACTTTATTTATATTGAGGCCAAATTATGATCAAAACCATATTCCGCATGTAATTCGGATGAGTTTTCACAAAGTTATGGGAGTTTTCAAATTTCGTACTTTTTGATCATAAGTCATGAACCCCTATTCATGGGGTACGATCAAATTTTTAAAAATCCTTTTTTTTCAATACTAATAGGTTGAGTCAATTTATTCATATTGAGGCCAAATTATGATCAAAAAGATATTCCGCATGTAGATCGGATGAGTTTTCACAAAGTTATGGGAGTTTTCAAATTTCGTACTTTTTGATCATAAGTCATGAACCCCTATTCATGGGGTACGATCAAATTTTTTAAAATCCTTTTTTTTCAATACTAATCGCGTTGAGTCAATTTATTCATATTGAGGCCAAATTATGATCAAAAAGATATTCCGCATGTAAATCGGATGAGTTTTCACAAAGTTATGGGAGTTTTCAAATTTCGTACTTTTTGATCATAAGTCATGAGTTTCAAAACTAATATTGTTGAGTCAATTTATTCATATTAAGGCCAAATTATCATCAAAAAGACATTCCGCATGTAGATCGGATGAGTTTTCACAAAGTTATGGGAGTTTTCAAATTTTGTACATTTTGATCATAAGTCATGAACCCGTATTCATGGGGTACGATCAAATTTTTCAAAATCCTTTTTTTTTCAAAACCAATATTGTTGAGTCAATTTATTCATATTGAGGCCAAATTATGATCAAAAAGATATTACACATGTAGATCGGGTGAGTTTCTACAAAATTATGGGAGTTTTCAAATTTCGTACTGTTTGATTATAAGTCATGAACCCCTTTTCATGGGGTACGATCGAATTTCAAAAAAAAAATTTTTTCAAAACTAATATTGTTGAGTCAATTTATTCATATTGAGGCCAAATTACGATCAAAAAGACATTCCGCATGTAGTTCGGATGAGTTTTCACAAAGTTATGGGAGTTTTCAAATTTCGCACTTTTTGATCATAAGTCATGAACCCCTTCATAAGGTGCGTTCAAATTTTTCAAAATCTTATTTTTTTCAAAACCAATATTGTTGATTCAATTTATTCATATTGAGGCCAAATTATGATCAAAAAGATATTCCGCATGTAGATCGGATGAGTTTTCACAAAGTTATGGGAGTTTTCAAATTTCGTACTTTTTGATCATAAGTCATGAACCCCTATTCATGGGGTACGAACAAATTTAAAAAAAAAAAATTTTTTTCAAAACTAATATTGTTGAGTCAATTTATTCATATTGAGGCCAAATTATGATCAAAAAGATATTCCACATGTAGATCGGGTGAGTTTCTACAAAGTTATGGGAGTTTTCAAATTTCGTACTTTTTGATTATAAGTCATGAACCCTTATTCATGGGGTACGATCAAGTTTTTTAAAATCCTTTTTTTTTCAAAACTTAAAGTTTTGAGTCAATTTATTCATATTGAAGCCAAATTATGATCAAAACTATATTTCGCGTGTAAATCGGATGAGTTTTCACAAAGTTATGGGAGTTTTCAAATTTCGTACTTTTTGATCATAAGTCATGAACCCGTATTCATGGGGTACGATCAAATTTTTCAAAATCCTTTTTTTTTTTCAAAACCAATATTGTTGAGTCAATTTATTCATATTGAGGCCAAATTATGATCAAAAAGATATTACACATGTAGATCGGGTGAGTTTCTACAAAATTATGGGAGTTTTCAAATTTCGTACTTTTTGATTATAAGTCATGAACCCCTTTTCATGGGGTACGATCGAATTTCAAAAAAAAAATTTTTTCAAAACTAATATTGTTGAGTCAATTTATTCATATTGAGGCCAAATTACGATCAAAAAGACATTCCGCATGTAGTTCGGATGAGTTTTCACAAAGCTATGGGAGTTTTCAAATTTCGCACTTTTTGATCATAAGTCATGAACCCCTACTCATGGGGTATGATCAAATTTTCAAAACCTTTTTTTTTTTTTCAAAACCAATATTGTTGAGTCAATTTGTTCATATTGAGGCCAAATTACGATCAAAAAGACATTCCGCATGTAGTTCGGATGAGTTTTCACAAAGTTATGGGAGTTTTCAAATTTCGCACTTTTTGATCATAAGTCATGAACCCCTACTCATGGGGTACGATCAACTTTTTCAAAATCTTATTTTTTTTTTCAAAACCAATATTGTTTAGTCAATTTATTCATATTGAGGCCAAATTACGAGATAAACCAGCATTTCTGCACTTTATTTGCAATTGCTTCTTCGTTTGATAGTTCTTTCCCGTCATTGTTAAAACTTGTGTCGCGACTCTCGTTGTTCGTTTTATGCGGAAAATATCGTTTTCTTATTAAATTTCGCACTTTGTTCGTTTTTCGTTTGCATTTTTGTTTAATTCACCAATTTTGCACTATAAATCCAACTTCTGACTTGTCATGAGGATGCGAAAATTGTAGGCGTGGTGGGATTTCGGCAGCGGCTTACAATGGCAAATTAAAACACGTAGCGACTTCATTAACAATACAATATAAATAATAAGTTTATTGAATATTCAGTTCAATGTTAGTGATCTTCAAGATCAGTAAATTAGTTTAACAATACTTTAATGTAATTCAAATTAAAAGACAAATTAAATCGTTGACGCGAGCGTTGCGTCTTGTCTCGTTCGATCGCCAAAAACAACTCAACTGCTCGCCAACGAACATCGTTGCACCAAGCAGCTTGCAACTTCAGCATGTTTGCAACATTTCTATGTTGCAAAATTGAAATTAAATGTTGTCGGATGACAATTGTAGTAGGTGTGCCGTGGGTATAATTGTTTCCAAATCAAAATACACGTATGTAGATTAAATACATAAAGTTTATTTAAGGTATGTGTTAAAATTAATGATTAAGTTCTTTAAATTCACATTTCAATTGTTTCATTTCACATTTTATATTTTCTCTGAATGTTCTCTTTTGCAGATGAGCGCACACAACTTAACTCTTTCACGACTCACATTCTACTATCGGTTTTTCGATCAAGCTGTTTTGCTCTGTATATCTTATATCGATAAATTGGATTCTGCCTTTAGCAGGGTTACAAACTATTATAATTTTCTTAGGGCTACAAACTATTATAATATTTTTAGGGCTACAAACTATCATCCTACATTCGGCCATTCGACAGGTCATTCGTCTCGAATGAAGAACTCCATTGTTTCATAAATTCTGCTACAGTGTTCGTTTTATTCGGTCCTTCATCGTCGCCTACTTTTTCTACCATATAGCGTCCGTGTCTAAGCTTACGAGTTATCTTATATGGACCCAAGAAATTCTTTTTTAATTTAAGTCCTGCTCCAAATTGTGTACGTTTTATCGCTACAAGATCATCGACTTCATATTCATTTTCTGGTTTTCTTGTCTTATTGTATGTCTGTCGATTTTCTTCCTGAATCTTTGCAATATTCTCTTTGACTTGTGTACGTATTTCATCCTTGTCGTTCTGTAGTTCAATAAGTGTTTCGTCTTCTAGTAACGTCTTTAGTTCACTGTCATATTTGAGTCTTATGTCCATTCCTGTTAGTATCTTGAAGGGTGAAAACTTCGTGCTTCTAGAAGGTGACGAATTAATAAGTTGTTGAACTCTGCTAACACTTTTGTACCATACTTGCGGATTTTCGGCACATAACTTGCTTAGCATTGTGATAACAATTCTATTTATGCGCTCGACTTGCCCATTTCCACGAGGAACACCTGTGGCTATTAGTAAATGTTGGATACTTTCAGATTCACAGTATTCTTTGAATAAGTTCGATGTGAAAGCTGTCCCGCGGTCAGTAATTATTCGAATCGGATTTCCAAACAATGCTGACTGTTTCTTGAGCCTATCAACGACCTCTTCTGCTCCAGTGCCTTTTGTGGGGTATAGCCAAACAAATTTTGAGAATGCATCCACGATCACCAAAATGTGATTGTACTGCTTCTTTGCAATCTCCATTGGGCCAATGTGGTCAAGATGGAATGTCTTTAAAGGTTCATCTGATTTGTCAATTGGATTGAGGAATCCTTCTTTCTTGCCACACTTTTGGTCACTAACAATGCATTCAACACATGATTTTATGATTGTACCTACTTTTCTTGTCAACTCCGGTATATAAAATTGTCTCTCTACTAATTCAGTCGTCTTTTTAGTACCAAAATGTCCTTGACGGTGAGCCATTCTAATAACTTCTCCCTCCATTTCTTGAGGAATAACTATTAGCTCTCGAATAGGGTCTGTATACAAGATGTCTTGCCTCATTTAAAAATCCTTGTAAGCCGCTGATTCCAATGCTTTGCAAATAGCATTTACCCACTCGTCTTCTCGCTGTGCCTGTTTAATTCGATATTTCAATGAATCCTGTAATATAAAACAGTGGACTCAGTGGACTAACGCGTCAACGTGTCTCATCTTTGTTCCTGATCTGTGTTCGATTTCGTATTCAAAATCTTGAAGAAATATAGCCCATCTTGCAACTCGTGTCCGCACGTCTTTCTTTTTAATCGTCATAGCGAACGCATTGCAATCAGTCACTATCTTGAATTTCTTTCCTAGCAAGTAAACTCTCCATTTCTTTAATGCCTGAACAATCACTAGAACTTCCAGTTCTTACGACGAGTACTTCTCTTCAGCTGCCGTTGTTTTGCGACTCATGTATTCAACTGGATGATAGGATTGGTCTACAGAATCCTTTTGCATCAGCACTGAACCATATCCGTACATGCTCGCATCGCAATGAATTTCCGTTCTGCTCTTTTCATCAAAGAGTCGAAGGATTGGTGAACTAGACAATCGTGACTTTAGTTCATAAAATGATGCTAATTCTTCTTCATCCATTTTAAAAATTGCATTCGCCTTCAAAAGATTTGTTAACGGTCTAGCTATTAAGCCGAAATCTTTAACAAATTTCCGAAAGTAGGAAGTCAATCCCAAATAACGCTGCACGGCTTTTCTGTTACGTGGAACAGGAAAATTGTCGACTGCTGAGGTCTTTTCTTTTGATGGTGTAATCGTTCCATTTTTTATTACATAGCCTAGAAAATTTACCTCTCTCTTCAAAATTTGGCATTTCTCCCACTTTACATTAAGTCCTGTGATTCCAGCTAAATTTAGGACTTCTTTTAGCTTGTCTATGCCCTCTGATTCATCTTTTGACGGTATAATGATATCATCCATATATAATATCAATGTACCCTTTTCTATAAGTTGTCGTAACACTGCAATTATATACCTCATGAAAACTGCCGGGGAATTCGAGATTCCAAACGGGACAAAACAAAATTCGTACTGGCCCTTTTGTGTGACAAAAGATGTGTACTTCCTAGATTCTTCACTTACTGGGACGTGAAAGAATCCATTACGTAAATCCAACGTTGTAAATACATTCGTTCCTTGAAGTGATAGTCGCAACAAAGTCTCTTGGTACCGTCTTTCTTTGACACAAGCACGATTGGAGAAGCAAACTCCGACACACTCGGGCGAATTATACCCTCTTTGAGCCAATCCTGCACCTGCTTGTCAACTATATCTTGTTCTCCCAATGGTAGTCGCCTTGGTCTCTGATAAATCGGAACTTCATCAGTCAGAATAATTTTCATCTCCACTGGACTAGTCTCTGGCTTCACCTTCTTATAGGATTTCAGCGCTTTCTGAACAGTCAATTTTAATTCCTCATCGAGATGCTGTATGTCAAGTTCTGTTTCCTCTTCTATATTCATAGTCAAAAGTTGTCTGAAATTATCCTGCAGCTCTTGAATTTTGGTTTCAGAACGTGTAATATTACATTCTACCTCTTCGTCATTTCTTTCACTGCAATTTTGATGTTTCTCACATTTCGAAAAGTTCCTCATAGCGTGAAAGGTAACACCACTAGAACTGAGAATCACATTAACAAAATCAAGAACATCATTTCCTATTATTCCGTCAAACAGGGTATCTTCTTCACGAACTACGTGGAAACATATTTCGATTGGAATGAAGTCCAACTCAGTGTTTATTTTAAAAGAACCCAATGTTTTAATCTGTTTTCCACCTATTCCAATTAGCACTTTAATATCTTGCGACAGTGGTGTAAGAGTTAGGTTTTTGTAAACTCTATCGCTAATTGTGCATATGTCACTACCTGTATCAAATAAAGCTGTTATGACACATTCTCCTATCTTCACATTCTTGAATGCCCTATTCATAGTGTTTTGCGACAACTGCTGTAAATTTGAGGCCTCCTTTTTAACCGCGATTTGTCCACCTTTTTCCTCGCATTGATTCGCTTTATGACCGAATCCATTGCATTTAAAACATTTAATATTTTGGTTGCAATTCTTAGCCATATGATTTTTCCTTCCGCATTTAAAACAGTGTATGTCGCCCTTGCCCTTCTTGTTTTAATTTTTTTGCTATCGGTTTCTTCTGACTTTACTTTCACTTTTGATTCTTTTGGCAACGCTATCTTTTCAAATATTTTCAGCTTTTCGCGCAGGTCTCGCAAGTTTGTGGCTTGATACAAAATATTTTTATTCAATCTTGAATCTGGGATGCCTTCGATAATAAAATCGATAACGCTTTCATCTTGAATTTGGCTTTTATTGGCATGACCTACCATTGTGTAGTGGTATTCGATTAAGCTTTCGTTTGATTTCTTCTTTCTATTCTCAAGCAGTTCATGAACCTGTTTCGATGAAAGCTTGACGCAAAATTCATCTTTAAGTCCCTGTTTTAATAATTCCCAATCATTTAAGCCATCTTGACTGTTTATAAACAGTTTCGCAGCTCCCTTTAGTAACTGCCTGCTGTAAATAAATTTCTGCAAGTCATTCCAATTGACTGTGACTGCATTGTTTTCAAACTCTCTTAACCAATCGTCAATATCTGAATTGCTGCTGCCGTCAAATGTCATCAGGGAGTCTTTTATGTCTTTTAAAGTAAACGCCGAGGTGTTGCTAGGACTCGCCATATTTTGTTGTGAATCTGTATTTGCTTCCTCAGAGTTATCTTCGTCTACTTCGTCTGTTCTCGTGTCTTCTTCAGAGTTATACGTATATTCGTCTACTTCTTCTGTTCTCGTGTCTTCGTAGATTGAATTGTCATTATTATTATTTCTTATCGTTAAACTGAAATATTCCAATAACCTCTCTTGCAATTCAGCTTTATTACCACTCGTAAGTAAACCCAATTCTGCTAACTTTGCTTTAAGCTCTGCTACTTTCAGTTGTGCGATCTCATCATGCTGCATTGTAAAGTAGAAATCTTATTTTAGTGTTAATAAATTTGATTACATTTACTCTCTTAAATATAAGTATTAAAACAATGGTATTTTCTGCCGCTGCTTAACTCACTCGCTACCTTCAGTTAGCGCTTTTCTGTAAAGGCCGTCACCTCTGATAACGCTTTTGTGTAACGTCTTTGCTTTTGTTCTGCCAGCTCCTGGTAACGCTTCTTTGTAATCGTCTTTGCCCCAGTTAGGAGTTCTCTGCAAACGCCTTTGCCTCTGTTAACGCTTCTCTGTTATCGTCTTTGCCCCTGTTAGGAGTTCTCTGCAAACGCCTTTGCCTCTGTTAACGCTTCTCTGTTAGCGTCGTTGTCGCTGTTAGCACTGACAGCCTCTGGTAACGCTTCTCTGCAAGCGCCGATGACTCTGTTAACTCTGATCTCCGCTTCACTGTAAGCGTCGTGCCTCTGCAAACTCTGACAGCCTCTGGTAACGCTTCTCTGTAAGCACTTCTGTGTCAGCGCCGTATCTCTGCTTACTCTGCCTCGTCTTCCTTTTTCAAGGTCTTCTTTTCTCGTCTTTGATGTGCGCCTCGTTTTTACTATGTCGCTCGCTTTTGCTTCCTTCTGCCACTGTACACGGTGCTCTTCTTTCGTCTGTTGCTGCTTCACTTTGGTTGTACTGCTCTTACGCACTGATCGCCTGACGATGCTTGCTTAACGGATGGTGCCGTTGTGTTGCTTGCTTAACGGATGATGCCGTTTTTCGTCTACTGCGTTGTAGCTTTGTGAACTTTTCTCAGAATGCTGGCATGTACAAAAGACAATTTGATTATTGAATTTGCACTACGCATGTACATGAATGGTTTTCGCTGCACAAATGTAAAAAGTCACTGCACGCCAAATAAGCTTTAATGCTGCTGGTGTTTAGCCTCATTTCACAAGAAAAATTCTTCGGTTGAGCCCCCAAGTTGTAGTAGGTGTGCCGTGGGTATAATTGTTTCCAAATCAAAACACACGTATATAGATTAAATACATAAAGTTTATTTAAGGTATGTGTTAAAATTAATGATTAAGTTCTTTAAATTCACATTTCAATTGTTTCATTTCACATTTTAAATTTTCTCTGAATGTTCTCTTTAGCAGATGAGCGCACACAACTTAACTCTTTCACGACTCACATTCTACTATCGGTTTTTCGATCAAGCTGTTTTGCTCGGTATATCTAACTAGGGGGCTCCGCCCCCTGCTCGCTTCGCTCGCCAACCCCCGCTCGCTTCGCTCGCAAAATTGAAAAGATTTTCTTTTGTTGTCCGGCTTAACAAATTAATACTGCTCGCTTCGCTCGCCAACCCCCAGCTCGCTGCGCTCGCAAAATTAAAAAGAACATCTTTAGTAGTCCGTTTTAACAAA
Organism: Drosophila quinaria; assembly: GCA_035047525.1. Lineage (NCBI taxonomy): Eukaryota > Metazoa > Arthropoda > Insecta > Diptera > Drosophilidae > Drosophila > Drosophila quinaria. The sequence goes on along the minus strand of JAWNPO010000333.1, from coordinate 27,962 downwards.
TTTATATAATATAGCATTTTTTGACGAAAAACGAAAATATTTAACTTTAGTGTTTTAATGTTTTTTCCCGGTAATTGGACTTAGGTTAAAGACAGATTTATCGATTCAGCTGGAAAAATCCAGATTTAGCGGGAAAAGGCTAAATTTGGCGGGAAAAAGCTAAATTTGGCGGGAAAACGCTAAATTTGGGGAAAATGTCAAAATTTAGCAAGAAGAGCTAATCTATGAGTTTTGTTAGGATATCTCATACAACAACAGAATTTTTGGTTCTAAAAAAATAATTTGCATCCGATTGTTCCTATGGCAGCTATATGATATAGTCATCCGACTTTGACCAAATTTGGTCAGGATGTAAGAGACAGTCCCAAACATACAATTTATGAGTTTGGTTGAGATATCTTAAGAAACAAAAAAGTTTCTCATACTAAAGGTTATTTTGCATCCGATTGTTCCTATGGCAGCTATATGATATAGTCATCCGACTTTGACCAAATTCGGTCAGGATGTAAGAGACAGTCCCAAACATACAATCTATGAGTTTGGTTGAGATATCTTAAGAAATAAAAAAGTTTTTCATACTAAAGGTTATTTTGCATCCGATTGTTCCTATGGCAGCTATATGATATAGTCATCCGACTTTGACCAAATTTGGTGAGAATGTAAAGGAGAGTCCAAAACATATAATCTGTGAGTTTGGTAGAAATATCTTAAGAAACAAAAAAGTTTTTCATACTAAAGGTAAATTTGCATCTGATTGTTCCTATGGCAGCTATATGATATAGTCATCCGACATTGACCAAATTTGGCCAGAATGTTAGAGACAGCCCCAAACATACAATCTGTGAGTTTGGTAGAGATATCTTAAGAAACAAAAAAGTTTTTCATACTAAGCAATTCCGTGACCTTTGACCCCGATTTAACCCACTTAGAGGTCGAATTTCGCAAAACGCCGTCTTATTGCACGATGAAATTATTTCATCTATGTTGTGTGCAAATTTCAGCTTTCTATCTTTTACCGTTTGGGCTACATGTTGATTCTCAGTCAGTCAGTCAGTCAGTGAGTCAGTCAGTCAGTCAGTCAGGACAAAGAATTTTATATATATAGATATCGATATATTGGATTCTGCCTTTAGCAGGGTTACAAACTATTATAATATTCTTAGGGCTACAAACTATTATAATATTCTTAGGGCTACAAACTATCATCCTACATAATTTGGCCTTAATTTGAATAAATTGACTCAACACTATTAGTTTTGAAAAAAAAATTTTTTTTGAAATTCGATCGTACCCCATGAATAGGGGTTCATGACTTATGATCAAAAAGTACGAAATTTGAAAACCCCCTTAACTTTGTGAAAACTCATTCGACTTACATGCGGCATATGTTTTTGATCATAATTTGGGCTTAATATGAATAAATTGACTCAACAATATTGGTTTTGAAAAAATAAGATTTTGAAAAATTTGATCGTACCCCAAACGAGTTCATGACTTATGATCAAAAAGTACGAAATTTGAAAACCCCCTTAACTTTGTGAAAACTCATCCGATTTACATGCGGAATATGGGTTTGATCATAATTTGGCCTCAATATGAATAAATTGACTCAACACTATTAGTTTTGAAAAAAAAGGATTTTAAAAAATTTGATCGTACCCCATTAATCCCTATTCATGAATCCCTATTCATGGGGTACGATCAAATTTTTTAAAATCCTTTTTTTTTTAAAACTAATAGTGTTGAGTCAATTTATTCATATTGAGGCCAAATTATGATCAAAACCATATTCCGCATGACTTATGATCAAATAGTATGAAATTTGAAAACTCCCATAACTTTGTGAAAACTCATCCGATCTACATGCGGAATATCTTTTTGATCATAATTTGGCCTCAACAATATTGGTTTTGAAAAAAAATTTTTTTTTATGAAATTCGATCGTACCCTATGAATAGGGGTTCATGACTTATGATCAAAAAGTACGAAATTTGAAAACTCCCATAACTTTGTGAAAACTCATCCGATCTACAAGCGGAATGTCTTTTTGATCATAATTTGACCTCAATATGAATAAATTGACTCAACAATATTGGTTTTGAAAAAAAAAGGATTTTAGAAAATTTGATCGTACCCCATGTAAGGGAGTTTCCAGCCAGGGTGCAGACTCAGTCTGGCAGGGTCTGGAACTTACAAGAAATTTGTAAGTTTCGCTGGACGCGGGGATAGAGGGGAGGGAAATGTTCGCTGGAAGATAAGTAGACAAACGTGCATACAACAACTACTGCCTCACGCTAGCCGAATATAACTGCGCGTGGGACAACCCTATGAAGCCAAGGAGCGGTACAGGGTATAACCCCTGGTGCTCTGCTGGCCAACCAAATTACAACGAACGCAACTACGGGTAACGGGGATTTTTGCCGGGATTGTGCCACAGCTGACGGGAATTGTGCCTCGTCCAAATACTACAGGTTAGAGGGGATTTTGCCGGGATTGTGCCACAGCTGACGGGAATTTTGCCTCGTCCAAACACTACGGGTTAGTAAGGATTTTTACCGGGATTGTGCCTCAGCTGACGGGAATTTCGCCTCGTCCAAAATACTATTTGTTAGGTTTTTAATTGTTAACTACCAATGAGAAAACTTTCGCTTTTCCAGTGGTTAATTTACAAGTTTATTCATAGTTTATTTTTGGGTTAAACTAACTATGCTACGCGTACCCTGCTGCACTTTCCTATTCCCTTTTTTCACACTTACGTTTGCTTTTTCTTGCCGACGCGCCAACTCGCGACGTCTGCTTTCTCCTGTCTCTCGATCGCAAGTCCCGAGCCGCTCATCGCTAAGCCACGCGCTGGTGTCGGCCACGCAACTCACCACAGCTTTTGCTCTCTCCACCTCGGAGCTTTCGCTCTCTCACAACGAGGTGAAGAGGCGCTGCGTTCGGCAGTGTTGGGAAACCGATCACCAGCGTATGCAACCTTGCGATGGCGGCCGTTGTGTTTTGAATTCAAACTTAAATGTTAACCGAACTAATGTTTAGCTTAAATGCGCTCCGTGCGCTTGATTTATTGGGTTCCAAACTTAGACCTTACAGTTAACTTAACCTAATTATGCCGCTTCATTGCGGAACTAAATATCACCTAATTATGCCGCTTCATTGCGGAACTAAATATCAAAGTAAATAACGAAATAAATGTGGGCGTAGCGTTTCTAACGCCGCCTCACACCCCCCCCCCCCCCCCCCCTCTTTCTTCAGAAGAGTCACCGTGACGGCTCCATCAGCAGTTATGGTGATGTTGTATTCCGCTTCTCCTTCCACCACGCGGAACCGCGTGCGTCGGTATGGTCTGTGACGCATGCGTACCTCCGCCCCCAGCATGTCGATGATGGGTTTGGTGAGTGCGGTCCCAGCCGGAAAAACTCGCCAGTTCCGGGGGATCAAAGGTAGCAAGGTTGCTTCCGGGTCCGTCATCTCTGCGAACACCTCATCCAGGTCTGGCTCCCACCCGTCCAGCATGTCCTCCATGTCTCTCAATAGCTCGCTCGCAGTGGGGGAAACCGTGAAGGTCCCATCTTGCTCCGCCGTTGGCGACTGCAGTGGGGGGCGGTCGGCCGCTTCGAAGGGCTCTTCTTCGGGCCGCTTCGCCTCGGTCACGGGCAAGCTCACCTCCTCGACGGTGATGCGAGCTGCCGACGCGGATTGCATGGCACCTTTTTGGGACCCGTTTCGCGCCTTCTTCCGCTGGTTCTTACGGCGTTTCGACCTCTCGTGGCTGCGAGGCCGCTTCTGCCGTAGCGTGTGTGGGACCGAAGGCACTGGGGGCTCATCCTGCTTGAGGTGAGCGTTATGCACCAAACCGGGATTGTATCTGATGCTGATACGGGGAAACGTGCTTTGGGGGTCCACCTCCAGCTCCCGACGGCCAAATTGTTCCCAGAACCGGGGTGCTCCTTCCTTGTCCTCGCTAACCGGCTCGGCCTTCCCTAAGGCTCCCGGGGGCGGCGAGGGGTCTGAACGATCCACCCTGCCCCCGGGGCGGACGGAAATCGTTCTCCTAAGGGGAAATCATCGATTGGAGATCGCTGTCCGTCGGCCACTTCCTCGTCTCCCATCAGCCGCTCGTCTGAGGCCACCTCCTCCGTGGCCGACGAGGGAACCGGGTGCTCCACTCGCCGAGTGCTAGTGCCAACGTACTCCTCAGAGGGATACTGCTCATAGGGCATCTCCTCGTCTTCCACTACCCACTCGTCCTCGGCTACCTCTTCCGTGGCCGACGAGGGAACCGGGTGCTCCACTCGCCGGTTGTATGCGCCAACGCCCTCCACCGGGGACCACTGCTGGTAGGGCATCTCCTCGTTCTCCGCTACCCACTCGTCCGCAGCTACCTCTTTCGTGCCCGACGAGGGAACCGGGTGCTCCACTCGCCGGTTGTATGTGCCAACGCCCTCCTCCGGTTCGGTTTCGCTGCTGTCGACGTAGGCCTCCGGTGGTGGCTTCTGCTCCTCTTCGTCGCTAACTACGATTATCTCGTCTTCGTCCATCTGTAAACTTAACTTATTTAATTTTACCCTATCGAATTCGCTTATTAGTACCAAAATCTACTAGTGCAGCTCACATACTACGAGACGTTAACTTATTCTAACTTAGCACGGACTACAAGAAAGATAATGGAAGGTTATTCAAGTTAATGACGTTCTTACTCCACCCCGGGTAACACCTCGACGGGGTCCTCCAACTGGGCCTCATCAGCGTCTACGCAACCGTTTTGGAAAAACGGGTTCAGCTGCATTACGTTGGCCACCCTTCTCCTACGCTCCCCCTCTCGGGCGAGACGCACGATATTGGGGGAAATAAACTTGACGACCCGGTATGGGCTGTCGAACTTAGGAGCTAGCTTCGCGGCGAAGCCTTCTGTGGCGTTTGAGAGCTGATGTTGGCGTAGCAACACCATCGAGCCCAACGATGGTCGCCACTCCCGTCTCCGCAGATTATAGTGCCGGCCCTGGTCCTTCGACGCCTTCTGGAGGTTGGTTCGAACGATATTAAAGATTTCTTTTAGCCTACTTTCCTTTTCCCTTGGATCTAGAGCGCTGGTCGCTGACCCGGGAGTAACCTCGTCGTACAAAGCGGCGGGAAGACGTGGTTCTCGGCCCTGCATCAGGAATGCCGGGCTGAACCCCGTAGAATCGGCCACACTAGAGTTGACTGCAAGCGATATCTCGGGCAGCAGTTCGTCCCACGAACTCTGATGGCCCTCGATAAACTGCGCTCTCATAGTCTTCACGGTACGATTTGTCCTCTCCGTCGGGTTCTCCTGAGGGCAGTAGGGGGCAGTATGCTGGATCTCGATACCCAAGGATTCCATAAACGCCTGGAAATTCCGACTAGTGAACTGCACCCCGTTGTCGCAGACGAATTTCTTTGGCACCCCGAACCTACTCAGGATTCGTTCTCGGAAAGCCGTTTGTAGGTGAGCTGTGGTCGCTCTTCTGAGAGGCACCAGTTCCACCAATTTGGAAAACGCATCGTGGAACACTAACAACATAGTATTTCCACGCTTTGAGCGGGGGAGGGGCCCCACGAAATCGGCACACAACACCGCCATTGGCTCCGAAATCTGCCTCGTTAGCACCTGACCGGCCGGTTTCCTCTGCTCGCACTTGAATCTCTGACAGACCTCACAGCATTTCACGTACCGGACAGCGTCCCGGAACATACCTGGCCAGTAATATCGTTGCGCCAGGCGCGACACCGTCTTTCTCACACCTTGGTGCCCGGCCGTAGGAGCATCGTGGCACTCCTGAAGGACTCGATTTCTTTGGCCACTGGGAACACAAAGTTTCCAGGGAATGAAATCCTCATCATCCGCCCGGTAACCCATGTTCCGGTAAAGCTGTCCGTTTTCCTCGATGTAGTCAGAGAACTTGGCTGGCTCCTCGGCTATCCTTGCTCGCATACTTGCGATCCACTTGCAATCGGGCTCCGCTTCCACTGCTTGCTGGCAAACACCCAAGGGATGCCTTGAGAGCGCGTCTGCCACCACGTTGAGCTTGCCTTTTCGGTAATGAACGTCGAATTGGAATTGCTGCAACTCCAACGCCCAACGCGCGATTCGTCCTGTGGGGCTCTCTATTGAATTCAGCTACTTGAGAGCCAGGTGATCCGTCACCACGTCGAAGCGATACCCTTCGAGGTAGCACTGCAGCTTTCTGATGAACCAGACGATTGCCAGACACTCCTTCTCGGTGGCGGAGTAGTTCATCTCGGCCTTGAGCAACTTCCGACTAGCGTATGCGATCACTCGCTCCTGCCCGTCGACGGTCTGGGTCAGCACAGCACCGAGGCCGTAATCGCTAGCCGACGCTTTGCAAGACGAACTTGGCCGAGAAATCTGGACACGCCAGAACCGGGGCGGTGGTCAACTTGTCCTTAAGTTGACGCAGTGCTTCCTCTTGCTCCTCGCCCCACGACCACTTTCGGCCCTTCTTCAGCAACTCCGTCATCGGTTGCACCAGGGTCGCAAAGTTGGGTACGAATCGTCGGTACCAAGAGGCCATCCCGAGGCATTGACGTAGCTCCTTGCAGCTGGCCGGTGCTCTGAGATTCTGGATAGCCTCTACTTTCGCAGGAGCTGTGCAGATTCCTTCTCCACTGATCACGTGGCCGAGATACACCAAACGTTTACGGAAGAAGCTGCACTTCTTTCTGTTCAACCTGAGGTTGGCCTCTATCAGTCGGCGAAACACCTCCTTTAGGTTGGCTACATGCTGTTCCTTGGTGGCTCCGATCACGACGATATCGTCCAGATACGCGAACGCGTGGGGCTCCATCTCCGGCCCGATCACAGTGTCCAACGCCCGCTGAAACGTGGCGCAGGCGGAGTGCAAGCCGAAAGGCATCACCCGCCATTGATACAAGCCGCGACCCGGCACTGTAAACGCCGTACAAACCCTACTGTCCGCGGCCATCGGGATCTGCCAATACCCCTGTTTCAAGTCCAAAGTGGATATGAAGCGAGCGTGACGCAACCTCTCGAGGATATGGTTAATCCGAGGGACAGGATAAGCATCCGGAATGGAGTGCGCATTGAGCTGCCGGTAATCTATGCACATGCGCCAGTCCCCAGTCTTTTTCTTGACTAGAACTATCGGGGCGCTGTGCGGACTACGCGACGGCTCAATCGCACCCGCCTGGATCAGCTCGTTCACCTGCTCGTAGATAACCCTCTGCATCGCCGGGTTCTTGGAGTAGTACCTCTGCTTTAGAGGCTTGTCACCGTCAGCCGGATCCTATGCTCGGCAATGTGGGATACCCCCTGGAGCCCCTCGAAGAGGGCCAGTTCTTCCTCTAGGAACCCCTTAAGTTCCGGCTCCAGATCCTCTGGCCACACCGCCTCCGCTTCCGGGGATTCGTTCTCCACACCCTCCCAGGCTCCCACCATCGCCCGCTCCGATGGGGATCCTGGCCTTACGGACCTGGGGGAGTTCTCGGCCCGCGGAATCGTCTCTCGCACTGTCGTCTCTATCATCAACTTGCAAGCCCACTGTGGCTACCACCTCGCTTTCAGCCGTCGTAGCCGTACGGCTAGAGCTGGGCCGAACTGCCTGCGTCGTCGACACTTCGTTTTCTATGGCGTGTGCCGATACCGGCTGAAGACTGGACCGCGGCATCCTTTGCGCACGTCTCCTCCTACCACGCCGCTGGGGTCCTCCCCCCTCCTCCGGCGGGATTCCCCCTGACGACTCTGCGACTCTAGTGGCTGGTCCCACAGGTTCCGTGGCCGGGCCGTCCACCGTTTTCAAAACTAACTTAGCGTTCCCACACCGCACGGTCGCGCCCATGGCACACAAAAAATCCATGCCGAGGAGGACGTGGTCCAGCAAGGACGGCATAATTGACATAGGCATATTTACCAACTTCCCGGTCATGCCCACATCGACCCTTAACGAACTTCCCACCTCTAATGCGGAACCATCGGCCAACCTAATCCGCGCCTGCACTTTTTGAGCTTCCCCTTGTATCGCCCAACGGCGCACGCAGTCCTCGCTTATGAAGCTGCGAGTCGCTCCCGTGTCGATCGTGGCAAGCACGGTCTTCCCATCAATCTCTACGGTCGCGACGATTCGGCCGCCTTCCACGACGAGGGGACACCACATTGCCGGGTCGCGGGAACGCTGGCGTCGCCCTGACCCTGACATAGGGGACGCCACTGGTCGTTTCCCGAGTTGGAGAAGCCGCAGCAGTCCTGGGTGCTCCGCCCACGTTGCCCGCATTGCCTACAAAACTCCACCCGCGTATTCGGACACTCCCTCGCGAAATGCCCTTCCTGTGCGCAACGGTGACAAGCACGACGAGGATTGAATCTTGGCCCGCTGTTCTGGGTTATCATCTGATTTGTCGCATCACTTGGGGCCAGTAAGGCGGGAACACCGTTAAGCGGTGCCGAGGCCACCTCCGGTGAGGTCCTGAATGGATTGCGGGGCCTTCCGCTAGGTGCAGGATTCGGCCATCTCCCGACGGACGCCGCCTTCTGCCCTTTCACGCTCTCGTACTCTGCTGCCATTTGGGTCAGTTGGCTTAGGGTCGAGAAGTCTTGACGACGCACATACAGTTTGTATTCTGGGGCAGCATTCTCGTACACTCGATGCAGTACCCGAGTAGTGCTGTACCCCGCGTGGTGCATCAACGCCCGGATTTCGATGAGGTAATCCTTAAACCCCTCGCCCTCGCGCTGTCGGCGGGATCTGATCTGATCCTCAAGGCGTTCGAAATACTGGGGCGGCAAAAAGAATTCCAGAAACCCGCTTTTGAAATCCGCCCACGTCACATCCCTCAGCCCACTGGTCAGAAACCAACGAGCCGCCCTATCCACGAATATTTCGCTGACTGCCCGAGGCATACGGTCCAGATTGATGCCATAAGTAATGGCCCGTTCCTCTAAGAGTTCCAGGAACTCTAACGGATTCGTCTGTCCGTCGTACTTCATTCCCCACTTGCGGACCTGCTCCGCCACGACTCGGGGTGGCCTAGCCTCCGTCGACGTCCCCACGGTGAGCCGGTCGTAGGGATCCCTGCCATCGTGGAATACCTCGACGTCCGTTCCCCCGGTCTTGCTTCCCTGATCTAATCTAATTACGGGCACTGCCATGGCCCCGGGCACACCCGTTACGTCGGCCTTAGGTTGCGATGCTTCGGGATGCTCCTAAACCGGGATCACCGAGTCCGGCAGGTGGTTCCAACATTTCTGGACGCTGTGCCTCGAGAGCGGCTAGCCGAGCCCACGTCTCGGGAGTGTGGTTGCCCGCTTGGATAAAAGCGCAAAGTCGTTTCCGAAGGTCTTCTAAGAGGCCTTCACTATCTAGGCCGAGCTCCAGAGTTATGGCCACCAACTCCTCTCTACGTCGCTGGTGAACCCAGCGCACGCCCACCCCCGGATTTTTTGACTCACCTGTCTCCACCATTGCCACAGTCTTTATTTACAAAGATTCTGGTTTATCAATTTTTTTCCGTCTCTCTGTTTTGCAAAAAAAAAAGTTTATTCACTCTCTTGCACTTTGATTTGGTCTCGTGTTTCCAAAAAAAACTAGCACAAAGCAACAAAACAATTTGCTCCAACGCAGTAATCACTTTTCGTAGTTCACTTCTGCTATTTTATGTGGTCCGCGCCCGTTCTAGCGTTTTCCTCACTGTTTTCTAATGTTTCGCACATAAACGCCCATCACTGACCAGCGGCCGCAACACGCAAAACGTTTTTTTTTTTTTTTGTCAAAAAACGATAAAAAAAAATAATATATAACACAAAAAAAAAGGAAATTTCTCCTTCTTTCCCTTTCTTTTCTCTTTTTTTTTCCTCCTTTTTCTTTTCTCTCTTTTTTTTTTGTTTCCTTTCCCTTTTAAAGAAAAATTCGCACCATCACAGAAATCACTTCCGCAGTTAATGTCCGCCAGTTCTAGCGTTTTTTTTATTTTCACTGTTCACTACTGTTTTTCATCACTATTGAGCATCACTGATCCGTGGCCGCATTGTGCAGACGCTTTTTACGGTTTTCCTGGGCGCCGCTGCGCTTGTCTGTTTTCGTGGCAGAGCGACAGCCCTCTCACTCGCGACGTCGACCGCGGTTCTCGCTCTCGCGGCAGAGCGTACATGTAAACGTTTGGGTTCGCGACGGCGCGTGCTCAGCTCGCGACGACGGCGCCTCTGATGCCTTTACCGACTGCGCAGCCTGCTTTGCTACTGCGCTTGGCGTATGTAAATTAATATTTAAATAAGAAGTCCTCGCGGATTTTCGTGATAAGACTTTATTTTGATTATTTTCTTATTTGGATAACACAATGTTGATTAATGTTATACGGTTATAAAACACTAGGCCGATACGCCGTAGTGAGTGAGTTAACTTAAGCGCGAAGTCGCTGGGCCGATGTGCCTCAGTGAAAGCCGAATTAGAACTAAATTTACAAAAGGTTGATTAAAACTACTTAAGCTATTGTGTGCTTTTCACAATGGCCGCCAGAATTCTTAGCTTGCGCCTCGTGCGCTGCCGTCGTGCAAGAACATCCGGCCCAGAGCTATGTCAGCATCTGTGGCTGGTGTTATATTGCATTTTGCTGACCCCTGTTAACTCGTAAGAACATCCGGCCCAGTGCTATATCAGCATCTGGAGCTGGTGTCGTTGGCCTGTGTTAACTGCTCCCCCTTTAAGTTAAGGCCGCCCTCGGCCGCTCCTATCTCGGCGATCACCTTCTTAATCTCCTTGGCCGGTGCCACGTTTTTGGTGAACCGACAGTAGATGACTCCGATGCATATTATGGTGCAACACGCAGCACCCAACAAGAAGGCTGTCGACGCTTCCAATTTCGTCCTTGACTTCCTTGATGATCTCCAGGTTACGTTCATTCAAGCAATGAAGGTAAGGGAGACGCAGCACGTCTTGGTGGCCGATGACGTTCAGAAGGGGAGAATCCGCGATGCCGGGGAACTTACTCTGGACATTGTTGCGATTCAAGTACTTAGTCTCGTTGATCAGAGCCCAATTATTGAACGTGATTAAATTTGTTCCGTGAACCCAAGTCTCAGTACCGTTGTCAGTGCAAACTTTAGCAGGCCGGTTATAAGCGACTCGGCTGTATTTGGCAGTTTGCCAAGCCACCAGCATGCAGCTCTCTGGCACAAGAGCTGGTCGGTGAAAGTTGACAAAAAGTTCCTCCCGGCGTGGAAGTGCAATTCTTAAGGGCGAGCACTTGATCTCCGCACTCAGCTATAATGTTGTCGTCGATTTGTAGCACAGCATTCTCATGCGCAACTGGATACAGCATCACCTTTCTGCAAGCCATTTTGATTTTCGGGAACTTAATGATAAAGTGAAGGGCATTAACAGATTGTAATACTTTCACGGACGCAACGGACATAAGATGAGCTATTGAAGTTCCTGTGGGTTCATTGATCCAAACGGATTTCAAATCTGCGTGATCTAATATATTTGATAGCTACCTGTCTATTGTTAGAGTTCACAAGCTGTAACTCAGTAAAACAGACCAAAATATTGCTACGTGTCTTTCTAAAGGTATTGCCAAGTGGCGTAAATAATAAAACTTAAAGGTAAAGCCTAGTGGCTCAAATGTTGAAACTTATAGTTAAATTCAAGATGCGTAGAATCAGCTCTCGCCCTACTTAAGGTTGTCCTTGTGGACCACCCTCCCTCCAATGAGAACGGTCGTGCCAAGGTCTGCCTCTACGATCCGTTCTTCACATAAGGGCGTGAGTTTATTGCCAAGCCTGTGGTTTCTTTTAACTAGGACTTTTTCGCCTACTTCAAAGACTCTATTCTGTCGCTGGTCGTTCAGCCTGGCCCGGAGCGCATCTTGTGCACTCCTTAACTTTGCTGATATTTCCCCTTGAGGTCCGTCTGGGGGCACATGGAGGGCATCGACAGGTCTCTTATTAATGACCGAATGTATTGTCTTGTTATACTCAATCGTGGCTAGCAAAATGACTTCGACTGAGTCGCTGATGTTTCTCTTCAGCTTGAGGCAACGTGCAAGCTTGGCTAGAGTGCTATGGAAGCGCTCGACTTGGCCATTGGAGGTGCTATGCAGCGGCGGCGCATTAACGATATGGACTCCGTAGTTGTTTAACAACAGGGTCTTTACCGTTTGAGAATTTATCGAAGGCTCGTTGTCGCAATAAATTGTTCTGGCTTGTGGAAAGAAATTCATGAGCTGCAGTAATGGGGTTTTTAAGTCATCGATAGTGCGCGACTGAATTGGTTGTACGACTGCAAATTTAGAGAACTTATCAATACAGGTCGAAAAAAATCGGTTGGTGGTCCGTGAAAATGTTTATGTCTTTTACCCCATATAGGTAGTGACGTAGCTTGCTAAGAGCCCAAACTATAGCCAAAAGTTCCCGCTCGTTGGTGGCGTAGTTTGCCTCCGGGGGCTTCAATGTTCTGGAAATCATTGAGATGGGGCGACCCTCTTGAGAAAGCACTGCCCCTATGCCGTAAGCTGAAGCGTCTGTCGTTAGATCAAACGGCTTCTTAAAGTCAGGGTATCTGAGCATGACGTTTTCTGATGACAAAATAATGCGTAGCTTTTGAAATGCGTGACGCTGAAGCTCAGAGAATTCTACCGGGATGTTTCGCGATCTATGTTTACTTACTGACCCATTCTCGCCCTTTAGAAGATCAGAAATGGGTTTTGCTATTGAGGCAAAGTCTTTGATGAAACACCTATAGTAACTGGCCAGTCCTAAAAATGATGAGGAGATTCTCATATTTGCCTCGTACAGGCTCTTTAAGACCCACTCTACATGTTGGACATGAGAATTTTCGTCTTTTGAGAAGACAATGACATCGTCAACATAGACATAGGAAGATTTGCCAATTTGCTCACGCAGAATGTCGTCAACAGTTCTTTGGAAGATGCTGGCCGCATTCTTCAACCCAAAGGGAAGTCGACAAAATTCGTACTTCCCCCCGTTAACTGCAAAGGCTGTTTTTTCACGGTCACGCTCTGCTAGCGTGATCTGGTGATAGCCGGACTTTAGGTCCAATGTCGAAAAGTATTTAGCTTTGCCAAGATTCCCCAAAATCATTGGAATGATAGGCATAGGGTATCTGTCTGCGATGGTTTTCTCGTTAAGTTTGCGAAAATCCATTACGAGGCGCATATTCTCGTTACCAAACTCGTCCGTCCCCTTCTTGTCCACCACCCATATGGGGTTGTTGTAGAGGGAAACAGATTTTTTTATGATACGGTTCTTCAGAAGGCTTTGAATCTCTTTATTAACGAATTCCGCTGCTCCCATGGGATAGGGATACAGTCGGACATAAACTGGTTGTTCATCAGTGGTCCTGATAGTGGCCACCACTGATGTGTTATAGGGAAGTGCTTCTTCCGGATCCGCGAAGGCCTTATGTTTGCTTTTTAGCATCTTTAGGAATGCATCTTTTACAGCATCGGGTACGTCGGCGCAGTCAACATTGGTAAAGTTGACATCCGCGCACCTGTGGAATTCGATTTGTTCAGTTTCTGTGCCAAATTTGAGTTGGCCAGAAGAAAGACAAAGCGACACTCCTGCTTGCGTAAGCAAGTCGAGCCCCACAATTCCATCAAATGTGGATAGGTCTGGGAGTAAAAAAAATGTGGCAGTTTTGCCGAACAGAGATATAAGACACTTATGAGTGATCTTCGTGGTGCCGTGAATAGAATGGGTAGAGAAGGAAGAATTTACTGGGCACACGCCTTTTAGATTTTTATGTGGTCTGATATAATTCTTGGAAGCGCCCGTGTCGATGAGAAATCTCATCTGGATCCCTGCTATTCTCCTACTGATGCAGGGAGCTTCCCCTAAAAAATTTAGAGTGTCTGAGTCATACCCGCTACCATTGTCGTCGGCAATTTGCTGTTCTGCTGCTGCTGCAGAGCTAGCATACGAACCTGAATCTTGATCAGGCTCGTGAGCCGTATGATTGACTCTCTTCCTCCTCTGTCCGCTTAAACGCCCAGACGTGGCCGTTCTTTTGTAGGCTTGAGGAGAGCTAGAGTTAACGTAGGCTGGTGCCTGCGATGGTTGTAAAATTTTTGACACAGATGGATCGACGTCCATTGGTTCCTGCGACCATCCACCTTTGTTCCACCTGCCACTCTGTTGCTCAAATTGACCTTGTTGCTGTCTCTGTTGTTTAGTGAAGTGAGGATTTTTGGAACCGCTGGGTTGCGGATCCCCCTGCTGTTGAACCCTATCTTGCTGACGGACCTGCAGCCTCGGGGCCACTTTTCGTTCCCTATCTTCTTGCCCCTTAGCGAAGTTAGCGGCAAAGGCGTACCTCTCATGGTTTGCCTCCACCTCTTGCGCTAGAGCTAGGGCCGACGGTAAGTCCTTAGGCTTTGCCGCGAATAGGACATCCGTCAGGCTACGCTTTAGGCCTGAGACAAAAACACGCAACGCATCATCTCTGAACTTCGTACTGAGCCCTTGTGCCATGTTTGGTTCATAGGACATGTTCACCTTATTGGTGAGAAGAGTAAGCTTTTTCTCAATCTCGTCATAGTATTGTAAAATTGTTAATGAGCCCTGTCTTAGGGTGCTCATCTCTTGCTCTATGACGTGAATGCCTCTCTTATCCCTGTATGTGAAATCGAGACGGTTTATTATGGCATCAAAATTCATTATTGTGCCAAACTGTCCCAAGACGCCGTCAGCTGCCCCTCTAATTTTGCTCTTAATAATGATGACCGCCTGGTAGTGGCGTGAGCTGCAGTGGTTTGTAAATTTTATTTGCCGCTATCGCAGCTTGTCTCCAAGAGGCGTACGTCTCTGGCACCCCCGTAAACTCTGGTAAGCATTTAACGGCGTCCAATGGTTCATTACATTGGACGTCGTTTCTGATTTCCACCGGCTGGAATGCCTGGACCGGCGGTGCTTCTATACTACTGGCAGATATTCTGCCTGCCAATTCTTGTATTCGGCCGTCTAAGGAAGCCCTCAGTTCTGCATCTCTTTGTCTCAATACTGCGCTTTGCGCTTCCAAGGCGGAGGCCACCGAGGCCTGCACCAAAGCCTTGAACTGCTCAGGCTCCATTCCTATTTTACACCTGTTGTCAGCGATTTCTTGCGGGACGGGTTCCCTATCTAAGGTGGTTGAATCGTCTAACTCAGATCCCCTTGCAGAGCGGTCTCTGTACCTGAGAAACGAGCTGTACATGGACTATACTATCAACGATAATAACAACACAATTTCAAGGGCAAATCAACAACAGTAAATTAAATGAATGCTGACAGAGGAGACTTTATTGAAAATTGCTGATGGATGCAAAATTTTATTACCCAAAGTTAGTTTGGAGCACAATTATTGCAATTTTTTATATTTCTCACTTATATATTTTGGATTTTATTTTAAAATTAATCACGCAATTTAAAAAAAGTTTATGCCAAATGATGGCCCACTTACATTTTATTTGATCCTACAAGGGTTGTAGTTCTACATCTAAATCTACTGCTTCCCACGCTGCAGTCGCGAATGCTTTTTTATGATCCCTCGCTGAAGTCTATAGGTGTTGGTTTGCTTCGCTGCCCCAACCGGCTTGCGCGCTGGTTTGGTGACAAGTCGCTGCCCGAAGAGCTCCAGCGGCTTCGGTGTATCAAATGGCTTTTAATTTGGCTTGTGCCGCTGACGTAACTTGATGTAGGTCAGGCACAGCTTTTTTTGTTTGCACTGGTAGGTTGGGTATTGTTATTATGTTACACAGCGCGAAGTATCTTGTGCTGGTAGATTAGTTCTTGACACTGCACTATGGGGCGAAATCCGAAAAATCGAATATTTAGTCATTTTATCAAGGTATTAATTTTACTACTTTTTTGGTCTTAACATCTTCAGAAAACTTCAAACTGTTAAGTTCTGTACCAAAAATGTTAAATAACAGAAAAATGTTAGCACTGACAGATGTTAAAGTCAGCTGTTGCTTTCGAAAAGTACGCGCGCTAGCATTTTAACATTTTGGCAGCCTATTTTCAAATTAGTATTGCACAAAGGCTAATCATTTTTTTTACAATATTTGAAATGGATACCAATTATACGGGTTTGTACTATGTGTTGGTTGTACTAGTATTCTGTATTTGTGCGTGTTCTGTTTATATTTTGTTATATTAGATAATGCTTTGAAAGGTAATTTCTTGGAAAGAAATATCAACTTTGCGAAAGAATTTAGCAATGATGCTTAACGAGGCTTAAGGTAATTCCAACTGTATGTCGTAGATCCATTCATTGTTATTTAAAGAAAATATGTCTCAATGTGAACAATTTGCGACAATCGGCGCAAATTAATTTTTTGCAGGTGACTTCGAGTTTTCAAATGTGGAGCTGTTTCACATATGGCGCAAGGAGAAAGGCAGTCATAACGAAATAAATGCAGTTATTGATTTTTTTAAGAGGAAACTAAATAAAAAAATAATTGTTTTAAAATATGAATCCTATTTAAAAAACAAAAGCCAAATTATATGCCGAAATTTAAGTACCAAATGGAAGAAATGCAACAGAAACAAAATATATTTTGAAAAAAGACATTCAAATTGGTTAATGAGCACAACTAAATTACAGTTGAACGAATCAAATGGCATCAATAATCGACAAATTATCATGTGAAATGAAAGGCCCAGATCAAACATCTAAAGAATTCGAAGAAGAATTACCCGTATCGTTTTTTATGTTTGATGAAGAAATTGAAAATGAAGAAAACTACGATTAATTTCAACTATTGTTCCTTTAACTCACGAATTTTATCAAAATTATGTTTTTCCAATGTGATAACTTTATTTGTATGTATAAAGAAGTAGTTTAGTAAATATATATTCATGTAGATATTAAATTTTAAAAATATAAAAAAAAATTTTTCTAATTTTTTTTTTTTTGTGGGGGGCGGTGACCCACCTACTTTTCTTGTAATTGCTAATGATATACAAGGTCAATGATTGTTATTTGGGTTAAAAAATGTGAACTTGCTTGTTACCGTTAAAAAAATAAAAAAAAAATAAAATAAAGGGCGGGGGTGGTGACACGCCCACTTTTCCAAAAATATTTCTGAAGGCATACATAACATAAATAAAAAAACCGCATTCAAAAATTTAGCTTACTTTAAAAGTTATTAATTAATATTAGATTTTTCGGATTTCGCCCCATAGTGCACTGCACAGCACAAAATAATTATAGCACAAAATGGTCCGAAAAACGTTGGGCGAAAATTTATATTTAAATAAGAATTCCTCGCGGATTTTAGTGATAAGACTTTATTTTGATTATTTTCTTATTTGGATAACACAATGTTTATTAATGTTATAAGGTTATAAAACACTAGGCCGATACGCCGTATTGAGTGAGTTAACTTAAGCGCGAAGTCGCTGGGCCGATGTGCCTCAGTGAAAGCCGAACTAGAACTAAATTTACAAAAGGTTGATTAAAACTACTTAAGCTATTGTGTGCTTTTCACAACGGCCGCTAGAATGCTTAGCTTGCGCCTCGTGCGCTGCCGTCGTGCAAGAACATCCGGCCCAGAGCTATGTCAGCATCTGTGGCTGGTGTTGTACTGCATTTTGCTGACCCCTGTTAACTCGTAAGAACATCCGGCCCATCAGCATCTGGAGCTGGTGTCGTTGGCCTGTGTTAACTTGTATATGTGTGAGTGTCCCGTCGGTTTCGGGACTTTTTTTTTTCCCTCTGTTTCAGTTTTTTTTTTCTCCGTCCCTCATTGGCGACTATTTCACCACGTGGACAAGCAAACGTAGGGTATAGCAGGGTATACGCGACTATGACGATGACAACGTCTACCATCTACTCTATACCTGCGAACAATTATTTGGGCATGATCGTGGGGCTTTATGCCACTTTCATGCCACGCCCCTATGAACCGCCAGCGTCCCTGCTCGGGCGCCACTTGTAAGGGAGTTTCCAGCCAGGGTGCAGACTCAGTCTGGCAGGGTCTGGAACTTACAAGAAATTTGTAAGTTTCGCTGGACGCGGGGATAGAGGGGAGGGAAATGTTCGCTGGAAGATAAGTAGACAAACGTGCATACAACAACTACTGCCTCACGCTAGCCGAATAAAACTGCGCGTGGGACAACCCTATGAAGCCAAGGAGCGGTACAGGGTATAACCCCTGGTGCTCTGCTGGCCAACCAAATTACAACGAACGCAACTACGGGTAACGGGGATTTTTGCCGGGATTGTGCCACAGCTGACGGGAATTGTGCCTCGTCCAAATACTACAGGTTAGAGGGGATTTTGCCGGGATTGTGCCACAGCTGACGGGAATTTTGCCTCGTCCAAACACTGCGGGTTAGTAAGGATTTTTACCGGGATTGTGCCTCAGCTGACGGGAATTTCGCCTCGTCCAAAATACTATTTGTTAGGTTTTTAATTGTTAACTACCAATGAGAAAACTTTCGCTTTTCCAGTGGTTAATTTACAAGTTTATTCATAGTTTATTTTTGGATTAAACTAACTATGCTACGCGTACCCTGCTGCACTTTCCTATTCCCTTTTTTCACACTTACGTTTGCTTTTTCTTGCCGACGCGCCAACTCGCGACGTCTGCTCTCTCCTGTCTCTCGATCGCAAGTCCCGAGCCGCTCATCGCTAAGCGACGCGCTGGTGTCGGCCACGCAACTCACCACAGCTTTTGCTCTCTCCACCTCGGAGCTTTCGCTCTCTCACAACGAGGTGAAGAGGCGCTGCGTTCGGCAGTGTTGGGAAACCGATCACCAGCGTATGCAACCTTGCGATGGCGGCCGTTGTGTTTTGAATTCAAACTTAAATGTTAACCGAACTAATGTTTAGCTTAAATGCGCTCCGTGCGCTTGATTTATTGGGTTCCAAACTTAGACCTTACAGTTAACTTAACCTAATTATGCCGCTTCATTGCGGAACTAAATATCACCTAATTATGCCGCTTCATTGCGGAACTAAATATCAAAGTAAATAACGAAATAAATGTGGGCGTAGCGTTTCTAACGCCGCCTCACAGGTTCATGACTTATGATCAAAAAGTACGAAATTTGAAAACTCCCATAACTTTGTAGAAACTCACCCGATCTACATGCGGAATGTCTTTTTGATCATAATTTGGCCTCAATATGAATAAATTGACTCATCAATATTGGTTTTGAAAAAAAAAGGATTTTGAAAAATTTGATCGTACCCCATGAATAGGGGTTCATGACTTATGATCAAAAAGTACGAAATTTGAAAACTCCCATAACTTTGTGAAAACTCATCCGATCTACATGCGGAATATCTTTTTGATCATAATTTGGCCTCAATATGAATAAATTGACTCAACAATATTGGTTTTGAAAAAAAAAAGGATTTTGAAAAATTTGATCGTACCCCATGAATAGGGGTTCATGACTTATGATCAAAAAGTACGAAATTTGAAAACTCCCATAACTTTGTGAAAACTCATCCGATCTACATGCGGAATATCTTTTTGATCATAATTTGGCCTCAATATGAATAAATTGACTCAACAATATTGGTTTTGAAAAAAAATTTTTTTTTGAAAAATTCGATCGTACCCCATGAATAGGGGTTCATGACTTATGATCAAAAAGTACGAAATTTGAAAACTCCCATAACTTTGTGAAAACTCATCCGATTTACATGCGGAATATCTTTTTGATCATAATTTGGCCTCAATATGAATAAATTGACTCAACAATATTGGTTTTGAAAAAAAAAGGATTTTGAAAAATTTGATCGTACCCCATGAATAGGGGTTCATGACTTATGATCAAAAAGTACGAAATTTGAAAACTCCCATAACTTTGTGAAAACTCATCCGATCTACATGCGGAATATCTTTTTGATCATAATTTGGCCTCAATATGAATAAATTGACTCAACAATATTGGTTTTGAAAAAAATTTTTTTTTTGAAATTTGATCGTACCCCATGAATAGGGGTTCATGACTTATGATCAAAAAGTACGAAATTTGAAAACTCCCATAACTTTGTAAAAACTCATCCGATCTACATGCGGAATATCTTTTTGATCATAATTTGAAAAAATTTAAAAAAAATTTTTAAAAATTTGATCTACCCCATGAATAGAGGTTCATGACTTATGATCAAAAAGTACGAAATTTGAAAACTCCCATAACTTTGTGAAAACTCATCCGATCTACATGCGGAATATCTTTTTGATCATAATTTGGCCTCAATATGAATAAATTGACTCAACAATATTGGTTTTGAAAAAAAATTTTTTTTTGAAAAATTCGATCGTACCCCATGAATAGGGGTTCATGACTTATGATCAAAAAGTACGAAATTTGAAAACTCCCATAACTTTGTGAAAACTCATCCGATCTACATGCGGAATATCTTTTTGATCATAATTTGGCCTCAATATGAATAAATTGACTCAACAATATTGGTTTTGAAAAAAAATGATTTTGAAAAATTTGATCGTACCCCATGAATAGGGGTTCATGACTTATGATCAAAAAGTACGAAATTTGAAAACTCCCATAACTTTGTGAAAACTCATCCGATCTACATGCGGAATATCTTTTTGATCATAATTTGGCCTCAATATGAATAAATTGACTCAACAATATTGGTTTTGAAAAAAAAATGATTTTTAAAAATTCGATCGTACCCCATGAATAGGGGTTCATGACTTATGATCAAAAAGTACGAAATTTGAAAACTCCCTTAACTTTGTGAAAACTCATTCGATTTACATGCGGAATATCTTTTTGATCATAATTTGGCCTTAATATGAATAAATTGACTCAACAATATTAGTTTTGAAAAAAAATTATATTTTTGAAAAATTTGATCGTACCCCATGAATAGGGGTTCATGACTTATGATCAAAAAGTACGAAATTTGAAAACTCCCATAACTTTGTGAAAACTCATCCGATCTACATGCGGAATATCTTTTTGATCATAATTTGGCCTCAATATGAATAAATTGACTCAACAATATTGGTTTTGAAAAAAAATTTTTTTTTGAAAATTTGATCGTACCCCATGAATAGGGGTTCATGACTTATGATCAAAAAGTACGAAATTTGAAAACTCCCATAACTTTGTGAAAACTCATCCGATCTACATGCGGAATATCTTTTTGATCATAATTTGGCCTCAATATGAATAAATTGACTCAACAATATTAGTTTTGAAAAAAAATTGTTTTTTTGAAATTCGATCGTACCCCATGAATAGGGGTTCATGACTTATGATCAAAAAGTACGAAATTTGAAAACTCCCATAACTTTGTGAAAACTCATCCGATCTACATGCGGAATATCTTTTTGATCATAATTTGGCCTCAATATGAATAAATTGACTCAACAATATTAGTTTTGAAAAAAAAATTTTTTTTTAAAATTCGATCGTACCCCATGAATAGGGGTTCATGACTTATGATCAAAAAGTACGAAATTTGAAAACTCCCATAACTTTGTGAAAACTCATCCGATCTACATGCGGAATATCTTTTTGATCATAATTTGGCCTCAATATGAATAAATTGACTCAACAATATTGGTTTTGAAAAAAAATTTTTTTTTTAAAATTTGATCGTACCCCATGAATAGGGGTTCATGACTTATGATCAAAAAGTACGAAATTTGAAAACCCCCTTAACTTTGTGAAAACTCATTCGATTTACATGCGGCATATGTTTTTGATCATAATTTGGCCTTAATATGAATAAATTGACTCAACAATATTAGTTTTGAAAAAAATTTTTTTTTTGAAATTCGATCGTACCCCATGAATAGGGGTTCATGACTTATGATCAAAAAGTACGAAATTTGAAAACTCCCATAACTTTGTGAAAACTCATCCGATTTACATGCGGAATATCTTTTTGATCATAATTTGGCCTCAATATGAATAAATTGACTCAACAATATTGGTTTTGAAAAAAAAAGGATTTTGAAAAATTTGATCGTACCCCATGAATAGGGGTTCATGACTTATGATCAAAAAGTACGAAATTTGAAAACTCCCATAACTTTGTCCTCAATATGAATAAATTGACTCAACAATATTGGTTTTGAAAAAAAATTTTGAAAAATTTGATCGTACCCCATGATCGACTTATGATCAAAAAGTACGAAATTTGAAAACTCCCATAACTTTGTAAAAACTCATCCGATCTACATGCGGAATATCTTTTTGATCATAATTTGGCCTCAATATGAATAAATTGACTCAACAATATTGGTTTTGAAAAAAAATTTTTTTTTTGAAAAATTCGATCGTACCCCATGAATAGGGGTTCATGACTTATGATCAAAAAGTACGAAATTTGAAAACTCCCATAACTTTGTGAAAACTCATCCGATCTACATGCGGAATATCTTTTTGATCATAATTTGGCCTCAATATGAATAAATTGACTCAACAATATTGGTTTTGAAAAAAAATAAGATTTTGAAAAATTCGATCGTACCCCATGAATAGGGGTTCATGACTTATGATCAAAAAGTACGAAATTTGAAAACTCCCATAACTTTGTGAAAACTCATCCGATCTACATGCGGAATATCTTTTTGATCATAATTTGGCCTCAATATGAATAAATTGACTCAACAATATTGGTTTTGAAAAAAAATTTTTTTTTTAAATTCGATCGTACCCCATGAATAGGGGTTCATGACTTATGATCAAAAAGTACGAAATTTGAAAACTCCCTTAACTTTGTGAAAACTCATTCGATTTACATGCGGAATATGTTTTTGATCATAATTTGGCCTCAATATGAATAAATTGACTCAACAATATTAGTTTTGAAAAAAAATTTTTTTTTTGAAATTCGATCGTACCCCATGAATAGGGGTTCATGACTTATGATCAAAAAGTACGAAATTTGAAAACTCCCATAACTTTGTGAAAACTCATCCGATCTACATGCGGAATATCTTTTTGATCATAATTTAGCCTCAATATGAATAAATTGACTCAACAATATTAGTTTTGAAAAAAAATAGATCTACCCCATGCAATGGTTCATGACTTATGATCAAAAAGTACGAAATTTGAAAACTCCCATAACTTTGTGAAAACTCATCCGATCTACATGCGGAATATCTTTTTGATCATAATTTGGCCTCAATATGAATAAATTGACTCAACAATATTGGTTTTGAAAAAAAATTTGATTTTTAAAAATTTGATCGTACCCCATGAATAGGGGTTCATGATCAAAAATCAAATTTAAAACCATAATAAAATACAATTCATGACTTATGATCAAAAAGTACGAAATTTGAAAACTCCCATAACTTTGTAAAAACTCATCCGATCTACATGCGGAATATCTTTTTGATCATAATTTGGCCTCAATATGAATAAATTGACTCAACAATATTGGTTTTGAAAAAAAAATGTATTTTGAAAAATTTGATCGTACCCCATGAATAGGGGTTCATGACTTATGATCAAAAAGTACGAAATTTGAAAACTCCCATAACTTTGTAAAAACTCATCCGATCTACATGCGGAATATCTTTTTGATCATAATTTGGCCTCAATATGAATAAATTGACTCAACAATATTGGTTTTGAAAAAAATAAGATTTTGAAAAATTTGATCGTACCCCATGAATAGGGGTTCATGACTTATGATCAAAAAGTACGAAATTTGAAAACTCCCATAACTTTGTGAAAACTCATCCGATCTACATGCGGAATATCTTTTTGATCATAATTTGGCCTCAATATGAATAAATTGACTCAACAATATTAGTTTTGAAAAAAATAATATTTTGAAAAATTTGATCGTACCCCATGAATAGGGGTTCATGACTTATGATCAAAAAGTACGAAATTTGAAAACTCCCATAACTTTGTGAAAACTCATCCGATTTACATGCGGAATATCTTTTTGATCATAATTTGGCCTCAATATGAATAAATTGACTCAACAATATTAGTTTTGAAAAAAAAAGGATTTTGAAAAATTTGATCGTACCCCATGAATAGGGGTTCATGACTTATGATCAAAAAGTACGAAATTTGAAAACTCCCATAACTTTGTGAAAACTCATCCGATCTACATGCGGAATATCTTTTTGATCATAATTTGGCCTCAATATGAATAAATTGACTCAACAATATTGGTTTTGAAAAAAATTTTTTTTTTGAAAAATTCGATCGTACCCCATGAATAGGGGTTCATGACTTATGATCAAAAAGTACGAAATTTGAAAACTCCCATAACTTTGTGAAAACTCATCCGATCTACATGCGGAATATCTTTTTGATCATAATTTGGCCTCAATATGAATAAATTGACTCAACAATATTGGTTTTGAAAAAAAATATGATTTTGAAAAATTTGATCGTACCCCATGAATAGGGGTTCATGACTTATGATCAAAAAGTACGAAATTTGAAAACTCCCATAACTTTGTGAAAACTCATCCGATCTACATGCGGAATATCTTTTTGATCATAATTTGGCCTCAATATGAATAAATTGACTCAACAATATTAGTTTTGAAAAAAAATTTTTTTTTTAAATTCGATCGTACCCCATGAATAGGGGTTCATGACTTATGATCAAAAAGTACGAAATTTGAAAACTCCCATAACTTTGTGAAAACTCATCCGATTTACATGCGGAATATCTTTTTGATCATAATTTGGCCTCAATATGAATAAATTGACTCAACAATATTAGTTTTGAAAAAAAAATTATTTTGAAAAATTTGATCGTACCCCATGAATAGGGGTTCATGACTTATGATCAAAAAGTACGAAATTTGAAAACTCCCATAACTTTGTGAAAACTCATCCGATCTACATGCGGAATATCTTTTTGATCATAATTTGGCCTCAATATGAATAAATTGACTCAACAATATTGGTTTTGAAAAAAATATAAATTTTGAAAATTCGATCGTACCCCATGAATAGGGGTTCATGACTTATGATCAAAAAGTACGAAATTTGAAAACTCCCATAACTTTGTGAAAACTCATCCGATCTACATGCGGAATATCTTTTTGATCATAATTTGGCCTCAATATGAATAAATTGACTCAACAATATTGGTTTTGAAAAAAAAATTTTTTTTTAAAATTTGATCGTACCCCATGAATAGGGGTTCATGACTTATGATCAAAAAGTACGAAATTTGAAAACTCCCATAACTTTGTGAAAACTCATCCGATCTACATGCGGAATATCTTTTTGATCATAATTTGGCCTCAATATGAATAAATTGACTCAACAATATTGGTTTTGAAAAAAAATAAGATTTTGAAAAATTTGATCGTACCCCATGAATAGGGGTTCATGACTTATGATCAAAAAGTACGAAATTTGAAAACTCCCATAACTTTGTGAAAACTCATCCGATCTACATGCGGAATATCTTTTTGATCATAATTTGGCCTCAATATGAATAAATTGACTCAACAATATTGGTTTTGAAAAAAAATTTTTTTTTGAAAAATTTGATCGTACCCCATGAATAGGGGTTCATGACTTATGATCAAAAAGTACGAAATTTGAAAACTCCCATAACTTTGTGAAAACTCATTCGATTTACATGCGGAATATGTTTTTGATCATAATTTGGCCTCAATATGAATAAATTGACTCAACAATATTAGTTTTGAAAAAAAATTTTTTTTTTGAAAAATTCGATCGTACCCCATGAATAGGGGTTCATGACTTATGATCAAAAAGTACGAAATTTGAAAACTCCCATAACTTTGTGAAAACTCATCCGATCTACATGCGGAATATCTTTTTGATCATAATTTGGCCTCAATATGAATAAATTGACTCAACAATATTGGTTTTGAAAAAAAATAGATTTTGAAAAATTTGATCGTACCCCATGAATAGGGGTTCATGACTTATGATCAAAAAGTACGAAATTTGAAAACTCCCATAACTTTGTGAAAACTCATCCGATCTACATGCGGAATATCTTTTTGATCATAATTTGGCCTCAATATGAATAAATTGACTCAACAATATTAGTTTTGAAAAAAAATTTTTTTTTGAAAATTCGATCGTACCCCATGAATAGGGGTTCATGACTTTGATCAAAAAGTACAAATTTAAAACTCCCATAACTTTTAAAACTCATCCATCTACATCAATTCTTTTCATGACTTATGATCAAAAAGTACGAAATTTGAAAACTCCCATAACTTTGTGAAAACTCATCCGATCTACATGCGGAATATCTTTTTGATCATAATTTGGCCTCAATATGAATAAATTGACTCAACAATATTGGTTTTGAAAAAAAATTTTTTTTTTGAAATTCGATCGTACCCCATGAATAGGGGTTCATGATCAAAAAGTACGAAATTTGAAAACTCCCATAACTTTTAAAATCATCCGATCTACATCAATTCTTTTCATGACTTATGATCAAAAAGTACGAAATTTGAAAACTCCCATAACTTTGTGAAAACTCATCCGATCTACATGCGGAATATCTTTTTGATCATAATTTGGCCTCAATATGAATAAATTGACTCAACAATATTGGTTTTGAAAAAAAATAAGATTTTGAAAAATTTGATCGTACCCCATGAATAGGGGTTCATGACTTATGATCAAAAAGTACGAAATTTGAAAACTCCCATAACTTTGTGAAAACTCATCCGATCTACATGCGGAATATCTTTTTGATCATAATTTGGCCTCAATATGAATAAATTGACTCAACAATATTGGTTTTGAAAAAAAAAGGATTTTGAAAAATTTGATCGTACCCCATGAATAGGGGTTCATGACTTATGATCAAAAAGTACGAAATTTGAAAACTCCCATAACTTTGTGAAAACTCATCCGATCTACATGCGGAATATCTTTTTGATCATAATTTGGCCTCAATATGAATAAATTGACTCAACAATATTGGTTTTGAAAAAAAAAGGATTTTGAAAAATTTGATCGTACCCCATGAATAGGGGTTCATGACTTATGATCAAAAAGTACGAAATTTGAAAACTCCCATAACTTTGTGAAAACTCATCCGATCTACATGCGGAATATCTTTTTGATCATAATTTGGCCTCAATATGAATAAATTGACTCAACAATATTGGTTTTGAAAAAAAATTTTTTTTTTGAAAAATTCGATCGTACCCCATGAATAGGGGTTCATGACTTATGATCAAAAAGTACGAAATTTGAAAACTCCCATAACTTTGTGAAAACTCATCCGATCTACATGCGGAATATCTTTTTGATCATAATTTGGCCTCAATATGAATAAATTGACTCAACAATAATGGTTTTGAAAAAAAATTTTTTTTTTGAAAAATTCGATCGTACCCCATGAATAGGGGTTCATGACTTATGATCAAAAAGTACGAAATTTGAAAACTCCCATAACTTTGTGAAAACTCATCCGATCTACATGCGGAATATCTTTTTGACTTATGATCAAAAAGTACGAAATTTGAAAACTCCCATAACTTTGTGAAAACTCATCCGATCTACATGCGGAATATCTTTTTGATCATAATTTGGCCTCAATATGAATAAATTGACTCAACAATATTGGTTTTGAAAAAAAATTTTTTTTTTAAAATTTGATCGTACCCCATGAATAGGGGTTCATGACTTATGATCAAAAAGTACGAAATTTGAAAACTCCCATAACTTTGTGAAAACTCATCCGATCTACATGCGGAATATCTTTTTGATCATAATTTGGCCTCAATATGAATAAATTGACTCAACAATATTGGTTTTGAAAAAAAATTTGATTTTTTAAAATTCGATCGTACCCCATGAATAGGGGTTCATGACTTATGATCAAAAAGTACGAAATTTGAAAACTCCCATAACTTTGTGAAAACTCATCCGATCTACATGCGGAATATCTTTTTGATCATAATTTGGCCTCAATATGAATAAATTGACTCAACAATATTGGTTTTGAAAAAAAATTTTTTTTTTGAAATTCGATCGA
>JAWNPO010000332.1:0-45075 GCA_035047525.1 Drosophila quinaria | reverse complement strand
CAAAAGGGTATATTAGATTTGTGTGATGTATGTAACAGGCAGAAGGAAGCATTTCCGACCCAATAAAGTATATATCCTCTTGATCAGCATCAACAGCCGAGTTGATTGAGCCATGTCCGTCTGTCTGTCCGTCTTAAAAACGTCTGTTTGAACGCGTCGACTTCAGAGACTATAATAACTAGAGACTTCAAAATTGGCATGTAGGTAGCTCGATACCGGACGCAGATCAAGTTTGTTTTTAAATTTGGATCGGACCACTATATCATATAGCTGCCATATGAGCGATCAGTCAAAAATGAAGTCTTAGTATGAAAAACTTTTTTGTTGTTTGAGATATCTGAAACAAACTGATAGATTATGCATACTGAACGGTCCTTGGGAACCTTACCAAATTTGGTCGAAGTCATACGACTATATCATATAGCTGCCATAGGAACGATCAGTCGAACAATTAAGTCTATAGTAAGAAAAACTTTTTTGTTGTTTAAGATATCTCAACCAAACTGACAGAATATGCAAATTCTGGACAGTCCTAGGCAATCTTGACCAAATTTGGTTGAATTCGAACCACTATATCATATAGCTGCCATAGGAACGATCAGTCGAGAATCAGTCTGACTATGAACAACTTTTTTGTTGGTTGAGATATCTCAACCAAACTGACAGAATATGCATACGGGATGGTCCTTGGCAATCTGACCAAATTTGGTTTAAGTCGGACTACTATATCATATAACTGCCATAGGAACGATCAGTCGAAAATCATGTTTTAGTATGACAAACTATTTTACTGTTAGAGATATCTGAGCCAAGCTGACACAATATGCATACGAGATGGTCCCATACATCCTCACCAAACTTGGTTAAAATCGGACCACTATATCAAAAGCAAATTCGAAAGGATTTAAATATTTAGGTTTTATATGCTTAAATACATATTACTAATTCTTTTATAACCAATATTATAATTTTGGAGACTGGCATAGGTATTCAACAGTCGAGCAAACTCGACTGTAGCCGCGCCCACTTGTTATTATTTAAAATATCTACGTTACATTAACTTAATTCATTGCGAATTTTTTTGAATTTTAAAATTTAATTTTCTAGATAATTTTGCAAGTGTTGTTTTAACTTGTAATTTTATTCTCAATTTTTTATTTTTTGAAAATTCTTAATTTGTTTATTGACTATTATATTTTTCTTTTTTTCAGAAAAAAATTGACAATAAGATTTTGATAAATTGAACTTTAGCTAGCCACTGGAAAAAAATTTAAGTTAAAATAAACCAAAGTTTTGCTTTGTAAACTTTATCTAAAGATTAAAAAATTACATCTCTATTTTTGCGATTAAGAAAAATCTGTGCTCGTAAACTACTTTTTAAATATATTATATTTTGACTAAAAGCGGAATTGCGAAATTTTGACAGAAAAACATACTTCAAAAGCGGCTGGGTAAGAAACTCTTTCAAGCTGATATATACCTGTTTACGCAAGACACAATGCATGTCGACATATACAGTATACACAATCTTGCAAAAGTATGACGACAAATAACTGAATCAAGTGTTTGACATTATATACGACGTACATTAAATTTTATATTTATTATTTGCGATTAGTCATATTTCTATTTTCGTATTTAAAATGTCTCTCCTACACACCTTTTATGAATGTTTACACTTTCCTGATCATCAAGTTGTTGAATATTTCTAACTTTGCACTCACTGCACATACAATAAAAATATCGCTTGCATCCCCTGTCAAGCAATTGCAGGACTCAAGCTCGCTCAAAGCAAGCATGATGAGGTATTTTGTAATTATTAAAATAAATGTAAACACTGTCACATTGACTTTAAATGGTCAATTACGGTTTCCACCAGATTTGTCTTATGTATGTAACAGGCAGAATAAGCATTTCCGACCCAATAAAGTATATACCCCCTTGATCAGCATCAACAGCCGAGTTGATTGAGCCATATCCGTCTGTCTGTCCGTCCAAGTCTGTTTGAACGCGTCGATCTCAGAGACCATAATAACTAGAGACTTCAAAATTGGCATGTAGGTAGCTGGATACCGGACGCAGATCAAGTTTGTTTTTAAATTTGGATCGGACCACTATATCATATAGCTGCCATATGAGCGATCAGTCAAAAATGAAGTCTTGGTATGAAAAACTTTTTTTGTTGTTTGAGATATCTGAACCAAACTGATAGATTATGCACACTGAACGGTCCTTGGGAATCTGACAAAATTTGGTAGAAGTCAGACGACTATATCATATAGCTGCCATAGGAACGATCAGTCGAAAATCCAGTCCCTCTATGATTGTAACTTTTTTTTTGTTGGTTGAGATATCTCAACCAAACTGACAGAATCTGTAAACAGGATGGTCCTTGGGAACCTGACAAAATTTGGTAGAATTCAGACGACTATATCATATAGCTGCCATAGGAACGATCAGTCGAGAATCCAGTCTCTCTATGAACAACTTTTTTGTTGGTTAAGATATCTCAACCAAACTGACAGAATATGTAAACGGGATGGTCCTTGGCAATCTGACCAAATTTGGTTTAAATCGGACTACTATATCATATAACTGCCATAGGAACGATCAGTCGAAAATCATGTTTTAGTATGACAAACTATTTTACTGTTAGAGATATCTGAGCCAAGCTGACACAATATGCATACGAGATGGTCCCATACATCCTCACCAAACTTGGTTAAAATCGGACCACTATATCAAAAGCAAATTCGAAAGGCTTTAAATATTTAGGTTTTATATGCTTAAATACATATTACTAATTCTTTTATAACCAATATTATAGTTCCAGGAGACTGGCAATAGGATATTCAACAGTCGAGCAAACTCGCACTGTAGCCGTGCCCACTTGTTTTAGGGAAAGAGGTTTTCTCAATGGAAGAATTTGCCAAGTAGTACAAAAAAAGTGAAATTATGGAAAACTGAAAAAAAAAAAAGAAAAAAAAGCAGCTGCAATTACCAAAAAAAAAGAACCATATGCGGGAGGTTGCATCATTTGCAACTGATATTCTATGGAACTCTCAAAATAAAATTTCTTTATTAGAAAAAAAGAAATGAAGATGTAAAAAAAACTAATGTTCATCTAAATAACATGTTTCATTTCCTGGCGTATATTACAAAAAAGTCAAAAAGTAAAATTTAAAGAAAAGTAAATGAAAAAAAAAAAAAAAAAAAAAAAAAAAAAAAAAAAAAGTTTCAGAGCTTGGCTTCATTTCACTTCTTTCCTCCCATATTCAGTATTCATAATGACTTTAAATAGAAAACTAAAAAAAGTGGAAATTTCTTTTAGTCTATAGAATACAGTATTGAACAAATGGGGGAGCTGACTCGTATATCTGAAAAAGTACTGTAAAAAAAGTAAAAAAATATTAGTGTTTAAAATACTACAAATATTTAGAGCAATAATAAAAATTATTGATAAATATTTATATCGAAATATATCAACTACTTTAGAAAACAGTGATAAAAAATTTTACGATATTCTAGCGGTACAATTTTTTAAAATATCTAAAATTAATAATTATACATAAGCTTGGTAATAATTATTGTGTCAGTTTTCCAAAAAAAAAATGTACCAAATGGTCATGAAGTCTGAAAAAAACAGGTGTCCATTTAGTGCACTCAAAATAAATTAGGCAGAGAAAACTACAAATGGAAGTTTTAGAGCAATAAGAAAATGAAAAAAAAATGTTTATATCGAAAAATTTCAACTAATTTAAAAAATAGTGATTTACAATTTAACGAAATAAAAAGGTATAATTTAAGTTTCTAAAATTAATAACTAATTGTAAACTAATAATAAAAATTATACTAAGTTCGTACTATTGGAATGTAGAAAAGGTGCATGAATTCTGTATTTTATGCGTTACAAATAAATTAGGCAGAAAACACGAGAAATAGTTAGAGCAATAAGAAAATGATTGATAAATATTTATATCGAAAAATATCAACTATCTTAAAAAATAGTGATTTACTATTTAACGGATATTATATGGTACAATTTAAGTTTCTAAAATTAATAATTATTCGTAAATTAATAATAATAATTATACCAAGTTTGCAAAAAAAGAATGTACAAAGTGAACAAGAAAACCGGATAAGAATGCGCTACAAAACAATTAGGCAGAAAAAAGTACAAATATCTGTTGTAGCAATAATAAGTAAAGTTGATAAATATTTATAGCGTCAAAGGCAACTGGGAAAAAAAAATAGTGATTTACGGCAAAAAGATATTATACGGCACAATTTGGTTTTCTAAAATTAATAATTATTCGTGGGGTAATAATAATTATTGCACCAAATTTGCAAATTTGGAATGTACCAAATTTGCATGAAGTCTGTACAAAATAGACTAAAGAGTACAATATAATCTCAATAATTGCATTAGTGACTCTATTAAATTAAACTGTAAAGGTGGTTTCTCACGAGACAAAAAAAAGAAGAAATAATTTTATTTCACTTTGTTACGAAATGATTATTATTTCGTAAATTAATGAAAAAAAAAAACAAAACAAATGAAAAATTGGGTAAAAAAGATTTGAATAAAAAAAGCATACATAATAAAAAATAAGAGCACAACATTGTGAGGAGCATAAAAAAAAATAAAATTTCAAGAAAAAAAAAAAAAATGCCAAAGGGAAATTTCCTAAACTAGTATTTTTTAGTTTCTCCTGTTTTCCCTCAGAATAGAACAATGTTGCGAGGAAAATGGGATGTACAGAAAAAAAAAAAAAAAAAAAAAAAAAAAAAAAAAAAAAAAAAAAAAAAACTGGTGGGAAAGCGAAAACCGAGGAAACTTCCCACAAACGGCAAGTTGAATCAGTAAAATTTATATTTCTACTAGTGGTAATTTGTGCGAAAAAAAAAAATACATTGTGTTTTTGTTTTTCAGTAAATTTCAGTGTGATTGTGCAGCGACTATCAGTCGGCAGAAGGCAAAATTCTTTAGGAAAATCCAAAGTCGGAAACCACATGAAAAAAAATTTCCCAATTAAATTTCGTGGCTCACCAGGTTTGCATTGTAGTTTTTCATTCTTAATTATAACATTGAAGTTAGAAGAAAAAAATTTACAAAAAAAAAAAAAAAAAAAAAAAAAAAAAAGATTTTACGGTAACCACCGAACAAAGGAACTCAATTTTTGCCACAAAATGAAAACCAAATAACCAGTCAATGACACTACACGCAAACAAAAAAAAAAGCACAAACACATTTATTAAAAAAAAAAAAAAAAAAAAAGACCACCATGTGAGTAGGTACATAATATCCACATCTTCAAAAAAAAAAAAATTTTTTTTTTGCCATTTGAATGGAACATTAATTGTTCATTTATCATTCAATTAATATATTATTTCATAACTTATATATTTATAATTTATTTATTTATCTAATTGTTAATTTATTTGTTTGTTTAATTGTTTAACTTATTATTTACTCCTCTTAATCTATATTTGTTAATTTAATTCTTTGTTGTCAGCAGTTTCTGGGTCCCCTATATTTCTTCTCTGACTCGCTCGGACGGAAAAAAAAGCTTATTCGGGTTTTCCAACTTGCTTGAAGAGAATATCAATGAACTGAAAATAATAGAAAAATACAACATAATGTTAAAATTAATTAAATAAATGTCTTGGGTTAAATTCAAATGAAACAATTTGAGCAAAATACCTTAATATGGGGTGAAAAAAAATGACGCACGGCTGGAGAAAAAGGAGAAGAAAAAAAATCTCGTTTCATCAGGACAAATTCAATGGTAGAGGGGTGGGCGAAAAAAGTACTGGCAATTTGTCAGCACCAAAATTCCCTTCTTTTCAACCTGGAAAAAAAAAAAAAAAAAAAAAAAAAAAAAAAAAATAAATTGATGTTTTTCCGACAATTTGCCTGTCGAAGCTTTATCCATCCCCGGAAAAGCCTAAATTAAATAATAAATTGCAAAACGGATGCGATAAATTGCCGGAAACTACACCATGGCCTAACGGGCCAGGAGAATGTTCGTTGTAAATCCGAACGTTCAGTTTTAGTGTTGAATGCAGCTGTCCCTTCTAGCAAAAAGTTTCCGTAGTTGTACTTGGTCCAGGAGATGGAGTACAATTCCACCATTATGGCAATGGAAAAAGTAATCGAGTACAAGTAAAATAAGCAGAAATTGTCCTTCGGCTAATCCCAAGGATGGCCAAGAAAACGCCCAAAAAAAAATTGCCGTCGATAGCCACAATTCGGCCAACAAGAAGTTGGCGGGTAGAAAAAAATCGGTTCGGCGATCTAATTGGCATTTGATCGAGCATCGGCTGGCCCTGGAATGGAATCATAAGTCCAGTACCGTGTTGCCGTCGGTGTAAGATCGCGTCTTATGAGGATAACATATGAATTCCCATGAAAATCTAAGTTTGAATTTTTAAATAAGAGCCGCTACCTACAAAATTCCTTTAGGCTAGTATCTTTTGACTTTTTTGAGCCAGTCCAAATTACAAGACATTCGAATAATATAAAGTTTCACATATAAATTCATTTCAAAAAATGTTGCATTTGAAAAAAATAATTAAACAGTGGGTTTCAATAAACATTAAGAATTGAGATATTTTAGCGCACAGTGCCGAGTGCCAAAATTTTTTTAAAATAATTTATATGTAAAACTTAATATTATTCGCCTCACACTCAAATTGGAATATCAAATTTTGGGGCAGGAAAATGTTTTCGTCAACTAATTAAAAAACCTGTATTAAGATTTTTTTATAAGATTATTTTATTTCGCAGTTACCTCGAGACTTCTCTCTGTAGTCTCCCACAGATTCTGAAAATACTACAGTATTGCAAAATTTTCCGAAGTTTATTTGGGTGTTGGCAACATGTCCCAGTGTTTGTCATCTCGCAAATCAAAGCTTGCATGTCAAAGGTAACATCGTTTACTGTTTTGCAAATTGACCTCTACCTCATGGAGCAGTTCAAGTAAAAGCATTCACTTATAGTTGGGGTGTACAGTACACTCGACCCAAAGTGTTATCCATTTTGACTTGGTGAAAATTAGGAACATCTGATCTACGCTTCTCGTTGAAACTTATTAGTCAATATAATAGATGGCACTTAACATATGTGCGTTTTTGCAGGGGTCAACTTTGGTGTCGTCAGCAATGTCGTTTTAGATGTATTGTTGATCTTTTCAGCCCATTGCGCTTTATTTGGGTTGTTACAGCTGGCCATTTTCCAAGTGTACACTTAATTACATACGGAAACCGTTCATGTACGGGAAAATGCCATACTGTTTCGAACTGTTTATATATCGACCACTTCATAAAGTACTCAACTTTTTTCCTCGAGAGTACGGTCACTGATATTTTTATTTGCAAACATATTTAATGCTCTTTTACAGGTTGCAGTAGCAATTTTACATTTATGTGTGCTTCAAAATGTTGCAGCAGCACATTATTTCCAAACTAGCGATTATCAATAATGTTTCCTTTAACATTGTTGGTAAGGCCTTTTATCATTTCCAAATTTCGAAGTTGGTGATGAGTCGTGGCTTTTACGTATTTTCTATGAATCATACATGGAGTATGCGTGTCCAATAAAACGGAAAATAATATTAGATTTGACAATATCATATATCATAAAAAATTATTTTGGAACAGGTAGTTCTGCAGATATAATGCAAAAAAAAAGATCAGAAGTATAAACCTATTTTCTTAACCATAACAATAAATGAACATTTGCTGCATCTCGTTTGTCAAAATCTACTGTATACATGAAGCATTGAATTTCACCAAACAAGGCGCCCGAAAAAAACAACGACATTAATAAAAAAATTAAAAAAAAAAAAAAAAAAAAAAAAATAATATCATGACGATCCTTAAATCTTTTGGCCCAGGGGGTAATGCATTGGTTATATCTCTCCCATTTTGGATTACAGGTGACAAAAATAAAGAGATCAGGACGACCACCGTTTTGAACATTTGTCACTTTATCTGAAGTCCCCTCATCAATACACAGTGCCAAGCCAGTGAACGTAGATGGTAAGATTGCCATCTCTTCAAGTTGATCAATATTTACATCTTTCTCTGCTTATGGCATCTTTAAGATATAAGGTATGAGTATCAGCTCTTAACTCAAAGTCTTTGATTGTGCCGAATAAAATTCACTCTCGCTTTTTCACTTTGAGCGTATATATGGACTAAAAATTGACTGAACAAAGATCGCAATAAATCAGTCGAAAGATTGACTTCTTGTTGCCGTATCATTATTCTTGCAACTGTAAAAACTAAGTTCTGATACAGTTTTCTTGAGATTTTTTTTTGATAGAGGGTTACATTGAGGAATGTCAATAAACAGCACCATCCTCGCCGTTACAAAAAGGTAAAGGATATTGCAAAGGTTCATACGAACGGGGTAATTCGCCCATATGTTTCAGTTTTTTATCATGACTTTCAATTACAATATCTCTTTTCTCAAATTGTTGACCGACAAAAACCACTTTCTTGTGGTGCATTATTGCGACTCTTGTGAGCACCGGCTGTTTTTTCGGCATTTTCACACCATTTTGCAATCTTTACAATTTTCTTGGCACTTTTTGAAGAACAGTTTTGAAATCATTGATGTAAGGATTGCACTGGAAAAACATAGAATTCAGTGCCTTTACAAATTCTACTCGTACACCAGAGTTAGTGTTTTACACCTTAAATTGGCTTCTTTGTCATCTTCACCAATCTAGAGATATTTGAAGAAATTCTTCTACGCCTTCAGAATATAATTTCTTTCTCTAACAATTTTCGTTTTTTTCCATTTTAATTTTTTTGAAGCAATTATTGTACTTTCTTATTCAAATCATGACTACATTTACATGGCTGTGATGACTACCAATTATAAGGGCTTTGGCATGTTTCAGGTAAAAGTTTTAGAGGGCGAAGTTGAACTTTTCCCTCTTTGCAGCATATAATTTTTTGGCTTCTAATTTCCATTTTATAATTGTTAGAAAATTGGCACTTTTGATCTATTTTACATAATGCAATCAATTCTTCCCCACCATATGCCGTTCCGAAATGATATTTGAAGGCGGAGTTTGCCTTAAAATTCAATGGACGCAAGCGCCTTCCATTTCTTGCAGATGGATTTTTATCTCCGATATCTCGGCTGCTGAAGTTTCGATGAACTTCAATTTGCTCAGCTCGATATCTCGGCTGCTGAAGCTTGATGTACTTCAGGATGCTCAGCCCGATATCTGGTTGCTGAAGCGTGATCTTCTTCTGAATGCTCAGCCTGATATCTCTTTGCTTCTGTTCTGACATAAAAAAAAAAAAAAAATAAAAATTTTTTTTTTGAAGCCTTTAATTGATTATTTCTTATTCCGTCAGATAATTCTTTTCGACATTTTTCACTTTTTTTTTTTAGTAGAAGATGTTTTTTCAACAGAAGAATTTGCAATATGCAAAGCTCCTAATGGGATATAAGGAAAATAAAAAACATTGGAAAGTCCGTAAAAAATGCAAAGTCTTGAAAAAGGATCTCCTGATCTGCCAAGTCGTACCATTAATGGGGAATTATGGAAAACTTCAATATCAATGAGAAAAAATTCTGCAGCTGTTAATAAATGAGTTACTGAACCATATGTGTGAGGTTGCATCATTTGTATCTCATATGCTGCGGAACTCTCAAACCTTTCGCTTATAGAGCTTGAGGTATGTAGATGTATTTGATTCTAATGTTCAACTAGAAATCAAAATATTTCCCGGCTAAAAAAAACAAAACATTCTAGAATGCCATTTAAAAGAAAAGCAACCAGACGGAAAAAGTGTTTGCTCCGTCGCCTACGGAAGGAAGTATAGAGTGTGGCTTCATTTCACCCTCTATACTTAGATATTAAGTATTCCTAATGATTTCAAATAGAAAAATTTAAGAACTTCCAAATTTCTTTCAGTCTATAGAATACATGAGTTAAAAAAAAAAAAAAAAAAAAGAAAATTTATAGGCAGACTGTAAATATCTCGCAGACCTATAGGATTTGCACTAAAAAAATATTAGACAGAAAATACTACAAAAATTTAGAGCAATAATAAAAATTATTGAAATTTATTTATATCGAAATAAAAAAACTATTTTAGAAAACAATGATTTAAAATTTTACGATATTGTATGGTACAATTTAAGTTTCTAAAATTAATAATTATTCGTAAACTGATAATAATAATTATACAAAGTTTGCAACTTGGGAATGTACCAAATTTCATGAAGTTCGGGGCAAAAGCTAAAAAAAATTATATGCCCTACAAATAAATTCAGGCAGAAAATACTACAAATAGTTAGAGCAATAAGAAAAATGATTGATAAATATTTATAAGGAAAAATATCAACTATTTTAAAAAATAGTGATTTACAATTTAACGATATTATATGGCATAATTTAAGTTTCTAAAATTAATAATTATTCGCAAACTAATAATAATAATTATACGTAATAATATATTATATATAATAATTATGTTTCCAAAATTTGGAATGTACCAAATTTTATTTATTCGCATTTATGCGCTACAAATGTTCAGGCAGAAAATACTACAAATATTTACAGCCAAAATTATTGATAAATATTTATATCGAAAAATAACAATCTATTTAAAAAAATAGATCTACAAATTCCAACATTTTTTAATTTTCTAAAATTAATAATTATTCGTAAATCATAACAATAATTATTGCATTAAAATTTGCAAATTTGGGAACGTACCAAATTTGCATGAAGTCTGTATTTTATGCGCTACAAATACTAGGCAGAAAATACTTCATGTTACAGAGCAATAAGAAATGATTGATAAATATTTATATCGAAAAATATCAACTATTTTAAAAATAGTGATTTACAATTTAACGATATTATATGGTAAGAGTTAAATTCCTAAAATTAATAATTATCTGCAAACTAATAATAATAATTATACGTAATAATTTTATTATATATATAATAATTAAAGTTTACAAGTTGGGAATGCAAATTAAATTTGCATGAAGTCTGTATTTTATGCGCTACAAATAAATTAGGCAGAAAAATACTACAAATATTACAGCAATAATAAAAATTATTGATAAATATTTATTTCGAAAAATGTCATTCATTTAAAAAAATAGTGATTTACAATTTAACGATATTATATCACAAATGCAATTTTCTAAAATTACAAACTACTCGTAAATTTTGTCAATAATTATTGTTTCAAAATATCTCCCAACATTTGCAATGTACCAAATTTGAAATTGAAGTTTCCGTATAAATCGGTATTCGGTGTACGGTATAACTACTGTAATTGCATCTTTGCGATTCTATTAAATTCAAACTGTGGGCAAAATTTTCCGAATAAAAAAGAAGCAAATAACTTTTGAAAGTTTCACTTTTGTTACGAAAATGATTAGTTATTTCGTACATATTTATGCACACAATAAAATAAAACAGCTAAAAAATGCGTAGAGTCGCATGAGAATCTCGACAAGTACTGCTGTTTTTCGGTCCATTTTCCAACATTGTGAGAGCAGAGCTGCCATCAAATTTGTAAAAAGGTGAGGGCGGTTTGCCGCAGTAATTTCCTTTTCCTAGTATTTTTTAGTTTCTCCTGTTTTTCCTTTGAATAGAATAATTTTGCGAGGAAACGTAGATGCGGCAATGAATTAATCAAAAGTAATAGAAGACATAAGTTACTTCTGTGAACAATTT
The DNA here is from genome assembly GCA_035047525.1 of Drosophila quinaria. Taxonomy (NCBI): domain Eukaryota; kingdom Metazoa; phylum Arthropoda; class Insecta; order Diptera; family Drosophilidae; genus Drosophila; species Drosophila quinaria. The sequence goes on along the minus strand of JAWNPO010000332.1, from coordinate 33,349 downwards.
GGAGTATATCTCTTTTAGCAAAAAATTGAAATTCACTGCAGTTAAATCAGTACTTTTTTATATTTGAATTAGTGATAATTTGTGCGTGAGAAATGTTCAAATACTGTTTTTGTACTTACTGCAATAGTCATGCAGATTGTGCAATGAATATCAGCCGGCAGAGCCCAATTTGATAAGGAAAGGTTCAGGAGAGTTGGTTTCAGAATAGTGATAATCTAAAATGTTTCCGTATATTCACCAGGTGTTTTATAGTGTTTTCATCCATTCATTTAACATTGAAGTTAGAAGAAGAAGCTTCACATCAATCACTTCTGCAGGGTCGCTTTTGCCGTGGTATTTGGCACCACCGAACAAAAGAACTTCAATTTAAAAGCACAAAATGAAAAATTGCAAATAACCAAATAATGACACACACGCAGCAAAATAAAAAAGCACAAACACATTTATTAAGGTTTTTCGTACACACACATCTATACAAACACAAAACTTACATATCTCAACATGCCTAAATATGCTTTGAATCGGAATATTAATTCATTCATTTATCACTTACTCAATTTATTATTTCATAACTTATATATTTATAATTTGTTTATTTATCTAATTGTTAATTTATTTGTTTGTTTAATTGTTTAACTTATTATTTATTTCCCTTAATTTACTATTAGTTAAAAAAAAAAAATTACATAAGTCCCTTATAGTTTTCTCAAACTCTTCTGAATACACGAGTACAAAGTGGTGTTTATTGGGGCAAAACACCTTGGTTGAGTTGAGAGACATCATCGAATCCGAAATAATAGAAAAATACAACAAAATAGGATTAATTAAATAAATGTCTTCTGCCAAGTTCAAATATAAAAATTTTTAAAAAGAAAAAAAAAAAAAAAAAAAAATGTACAGATGCACAGCTGGAGTACGGGGTAGGTTATTGATCTCGTAACCACATTATAAGACAAATGAAAAAAAAAACCAGGAATGGTGAAGGCATATTGTCAGCACCAAAATTAAAAATCTCTAACCAAAAAGAATGCCAGAATAGATGACGAAATTCAGTAAATAAATAAATTGATGGGTTCGACTATCCGTCTATCGAGGGTCTTATCCATCTCAGCACCGCCGTGAGCAGCTGGCACGTGATACCCGGATGCGATAAATTACCGGAAAATATATGGCGCCCAATTTGAAAAATAGAGAATCTTTGAATGCTCAGTTGTAATCCGAATTCTACAAAATTATTTTAAGAAGAATGCAGCGTCTGCGAGATTACTATTCCACATTACGGCAATGGATATGCAACCTATACCTGCAATAGCAGAAATTGTCCTCATTTCCAGGATGGGTTAGGAATGCGCCTGCGTCCGCCAAAGTTGTCGATAGGCAATATTCGGCCAACATGGTTGGTGGTAGAGGCATCGGTTCTGAAATTCCAATTGGCATTTGATCGCGCATCGGCTGGTCCTACCGTCTAAAATTGCGTTGGGCCGTCGGCAAGATTTGGCAAGTTATGAGGATAACATATTAATTCCCATGAAAATCTAAGTTTGAATTTTAAATAATATACCCGCTACCGTATTGTTCTAGGCTAGTATCTTTTTGATTTTTTTTGAAATGTCTGAAATTATACATTATTCGAATAATATAAAAGTTTTACATATACTATTTAAAAAAATGTTGCATTGCGCAAAATAGTGAGTTCTATTTTTCATAAAGAATTGAGACATTTTAGCGCAATGTGCCGAGTGTTAAAAATTTTTTAAAATAATTTATATGTAAAACTTAATATTATCAACACAAAATTGGAGCACAGAAATTTTGGGGTATGAGCAAATTTCGTCACTAGGATTCTCATCTCGTAAAGAGGTTTTATAAGTGATTTCGTGTTAGTTGAAGAGACTTTCCCGTAAATTTCCCGCAGAGCACCAGAGCTTGCAAAAAGTGGTCCCTTTTTGGCAGTCAAGAAGGCTCCGGTTGTAGCCGACACTCAGGTGCAAAAGGGAATCGAAGTAACATCAATTTTTATTAATACAATCAACGATAAAAAAAAAATAAGAAAAAAAACACGTTCATTGAATCGGAAAAACATTTCGATAAATAAAATCTTTTAAAAGTGTTTTTTTTGCTAATTTTTGGTTCAATAAAAAAAAAAAGGTAAAAAATGTATTTTTTGCGATGCATGTAAAGTTCATTTTTTTTTTAAATTGATAAAATTTAATCGCAATGCAAATGTGTGCGCCTCAAAATGTACAGGACACAATATTGGTAAATTTGCGGCATTCTGACATTTAACGGCCAAGCATAAAAGAAATTCTCGATGCATTTAATGAGCAATATTTGCATATTAATGTGCAAAAAAGGGGGAATGGAAAATCGTTTTCCTCGCTAGCGAAGAGGCAATAACTGCCTCTTCCGTGACAACAGATGGCAGACCACATTTTCTTGCTGATAGCCGAAGGGGTTTCGAGAAATTTTAAACTATATTTGCAATGCATTCTGCAATTGTGTGTAGAGCGATCGTTCTCTGCCTCAACTATATTTTAAACCGAAAGCGCACATCTTTTATCCGGAGAACATCAACTCTATTTCGTTTTACCGGAAAAAAAAAAAAGCTTTTAAAAAATTTATTATATTTGTTTAAATTTATTAGGCCAACACACTTTTTCCTTCACTTCAGTTTCTTTTGCTAAGTTTTTTGATCGTTGAACGTTTGCTTCACCTTCAAACTGCTTTGCCAGAGAGCAGAACATATTTTGACTTACTGTTTAGTGCAAAACACAAAAGCTCAAACGAATCAAAAATATGTGTTTTTTTAAGAGAGTGTGAAAAAAAAATATTTATGTCTTTTATTTCTACGACAGGTACAATTGTTGAAACATATTTTGCGAGCTTCTGCAAAATACTCAATAGTACTGCAAAAATTTTCTCGAAGTTTATTTGGGTGTTGGCAGAGAATCCCAGTCATCTCACCGCATGCTAATTGAAAAGTGTCAAAGGTAAATATCGTTTACTGTTTTTAAGTAAACGAAAGAGGTTGGACTCCCACCATGGAGTAAAGCCCCAAGTGCTTACAGTAGTTGGGGTGTATAGTACACGCGTTATCCATTTGACCCAGGAAAATTAGGGACATCTGATTTTCCGACAGCCTATTGTTAGTCGCATCATGTATTAGACGGTATTCTCACAAAAGTGCTTTAAAGGGTCAACCTGCGCTCAAAGTTTGTTAATGTCGTTTCTAGATGTATTGTTGATCAAATAAACGCAATGAATTTGCTGAAAAGATCAACAATACATCTAAAACGACATTAACAGGCTTTTTTGAACTTTGCAAGGTTGACCCCTTTGCAAAAACACTTTTGTATGTTGAAGTGCCGTCCTATTACATATTGACTAACAATAAGTATCAACGAAGGAAGCGTGAATCAGATGTCCCTAATTTTCCTGGAGTCAAAATGGATAGCACTTTGGGTCGAGTGTACACTATACACCCCAACTATAGTGAATGCTTTTACTTGAGGCTTTTACTCCATGAGGTAAGAGGTCCAACCTCTTTCGTTTACTTAAAAACAGTAAACGATGTTACCTTTGACACTTTTCAATTAGCATGCAATTGAAGATGATAAGCACTGGGACTTTACCATGGCCGAAGCTGCTCTCTGCCAACACCCAAATAAACTTCGAGAAAATTTTTGCAATACTATTAGTATTTTGCAGAGCTCGCAAAATATGCTCAACCAATTTTTTTTAGCCTGTCAGCTCACCAAAAAGACAGAGAAAGTTGGAGCTGAGTCGCTTACTCTCTTAAAAAAACACATATTTTTGATTCGTTTGAGCTTTGTGTTTTACACTAAACAGTAAGTCAAAATATGAAAAGCTCTCTAACGAAACAGTTTGAAGGTGAAACTGACGTTCAACGATCAAAAACTTAGCAAAAGAAACGAAGTGAAAGAAAAAAGTGTGTTATTTTAAATAAATTTAAACAAATATAATAAATTTTTTAAAAGCTTTTTTAATTAGGTATTTAGTTTAACAATTAAAATGGAGTTGATGTTCTCCGGAGTTAAGGATGTGCGCTTTTCGTTTAAAATATAGTTGAGGGCAGAGAACGATCGCTCTACCGACACCTGAGTTGCGGAGTTATTTGAAGTGCATTGCAAATATAGTTTAAAATTTCTCGAAACCCTTCGCTGTCCAGTAGTAAAAATGGTCTGCCATCTGTTGTCACAATTTTCCCTATAGAGGCAGTTATTGCCTCTTCGCTAGCTTCGTAGGCGATTTTCCGTTTTTTTACACTTTTTGCACGTTGGTATCTAAATGTTGCTCATTAAATGCATCGAAAATTTCTTTATGCTTGGCCGTTAAATGTCAAATGCCTCAAATTTGTAATATGGTGTCCTGATAATTTTGAGGCACACACATTGCATTGCGATTAAATTTTTATCAATTTAAAAAAAAAAATGAACTTTACATGCATCTCGTCCCATCGTTTTTTTTTACGCACATTATTGTAATGCACCATAAATTAGCAAAAAAAACACTTTTTAAAAATTTTATTTATCGAAGTGTCTCAGTTGAACGATAACATGAAGTGAGCTACAAAATATTTTTGTTTTTTTATCGTTGATCGAATTGAGCACAAACGAAATTGAAGTGTTACTTCGATTCCCTTTGCCTGAGTGTCAGCTACAACCAGGTTTTTTTATGACTGCCTACAAAAAGGGACCACTTTTTGCGAGCTCTGGTATTTTGTCAAATATCTGATGCAGGGTCTCTGTGGGAGACTACAAGGAAAGTCTCTCCGAAGATATTTAACACGAAATAAAATAATCTTATAAAAAAACCTCTTTACGAGGTAAGGGTCTAGTGACGAAAACATTTTCCTGCCCCAAAATTTCTGATATCCAATTTTGTGACGAATAATATTAAGTTTTACATATAAATTATTTTAAAAAAAATTTTGGCACTCGGCACATTGCGCTAAAATGTCTCAATTCTTTATGAAAAATAGAACTCACTGTTTTGCGCAGTGCCGAATGCAACATTTTTTTTTTAAATAATTTATATGTAAAACTTTATATTATTCGAATGTCTTGTAATTTGGACTATTTCAAAAAAATCAAAAAGATACTAGCCTAAAGGACTATTGCAGGTAGCGAGTATTATTTAAAATTCAAACTTAGATTTTCATGGGAATTAATATGTTATCCTCATAGCACTTGATCTTACACCGACGGCAACGCGACTTTGGACTTATGATTCCATTCCGGGACCAGCCGATGCGCGATCAAATGCCAATTGGATTTCAGAACCGATGCCCCTCTACCCGCCAACTTCATGTTGGCCGAATATTGCCTATCGACGGCAACGCAGTTTTGGGCACGTTATAGCCCATCCTGGGACCAGCCGAAGGACAATTTCTGCTATTGCGGGTACTCGTTACGCCTTCCATTGCCATAATGGTGGAATAATGCTCCATCTCGCGGACCAACAACTACGGAACTTTTTGCTAAAAGGGACAACTGCATTCAACGCTAAAACTAATTTTGTAAATTCGGATTACAACAGACATTCAAAGATTCTCCTATTTTCAAATTGGGCGCCATGTGTTACTTTCCGACAGTTTATCGCATCCGAATATCGATTGCCAGCTAGCTCACGGCATTTCCAGGGATGGATAAGACCCTCGATAGACGGATAGTCGGGTAACATCAATTTATTTATTTACTGAATTTCGTCATCTGTTCTGGCGTTCCTGTTTGAAAAGAAGGGAATTTTGGTGCTGACAAATTGCCAGTACCTGCGTCGCCCACCCTACCATTAGTTAATCCTGATGAAATGAGATCAACCCCCTACTCCGGCCACTCCAGCCGTGCGTCAGCCCATTTCACCCCATATTAAGGTATTTACTCAAATTGTTTCATTTGAACTTAACACAAGACATTTATTTAATTAATCCTAACATTTTGTTGTATTTTTCTATTATTTCAGTTCATTGATATTCTCCTCAACCTGGCTGAGACACCCTAATAAACACCACCTAATGCTCGAGCAGTCAGAGAAGAGCTATAAGGGACCCAGGGGCTGCTGACAACAAAGAATTAAATTAACAAATATAAATTAAGAGAAATAAATAATAAGTTAAACAATTAAACAAACAAATAAATTAACAATTAGATAAATAAATAAATTATAAATATATAAGTTATGAAATAATAAATTAATTAAATGATAAATAATTAATTAATGTTCCATTCAAATGGCATATTTAGACGACGATTCATGTTGAAGATGTGGATTTTGTGTTTGTATGTAATTGGTCGTATTGATATTGCAGCAAAAGTATAATAAATGTGTTTGTGCTTATTTATATATATGCGTGTGTGTCATTATTTGGTTATTTGGTTTTCATTTTGTGCTTAAGTGAAGTTCTTTGTTCGGTGGTGCCAAAAGCCACGGCAAGCGTACCGCAGGGGTGTTTGATGTAAAGCTTCTTCTTCTAACTTCAATGTTAAATGAATGAATGAAAAACGCTATAAAAACCTGGTGGCCACCCAGAGGCGGTGGCCAATCGCGCCTCTGGTGGCGCCCTCCTGCGTATTTGCTTATCCAATTGTGCTCTGCCGGCTGTTAGTCGCTGCACAATCTGCTGCCTGTTGCTGTAAAACAAAAACAGTATTTGTTTATTCCCCACGCACAAATTATCACTAATTCAAATATAAAAAAGTACTGACCCAACTGCGGTGAGTTTCAATGTTAATCGGTTTGGGCTTTCTCTCCAAATTGTTCACAAAAAATAACTATGTCTTCTGTTGCTTTTGATTAATTCCTTGCACATCCACGTTTCCTCGCAAAATTGTTCTATTCAAAGGAAAAACAGGAGAAACTAAAAAATACTAGGAAAGGGAAATTTCCCTGCAGCAAACCGCCCTCAGCCCTGGAAACAACATTAACAGCTCTGCTCCTCACAATGTTGTGCTCCTCACGAAAAACAGCTGTGCTTGTCAGATGCAAATCGACATTGCGCATTTTTTTATTTGTTTTGTTTTGTGTGTGCATAAATGTACGAAATAATAATCATTTCGTAACAAAGTGAAATAAAGTTATTTCTTCTTTTTTATTCACGTAAGTTACCTTACAGTTTAATTTAATAGAGTCCTTAGTGCAATTATTGAATTATACCGTACTCTTAGTCTGTTTTGTACAGACTTCAAGCAAATTTGGTACATTCCAAATTTGCAAATTTGGTACAATAATTATTATTAGTTTACGAATAATTATTAATTTTAGAAAATTAAATTGTGCCGTATAATATCGTTAAATTGTAAATCACTATTTTTTTTAAATAGTTGTTATTTTTCGATATAAATATTTATCAATAATTTTTATTATTGCTGTAAATATTTGTAGTATTTTCTGCCTAATTTATTTGTAGCGCATAAAATACAGACTTCATGCAAATTTGGTACATTCCAAATTTGCAAACTTATAATTATTATATATATAATAAAATTATTACGTATAATTATTATTATTAGTTTACGAATAATTATTAATTTTAGAAACTTAAATTGTACCATATAATATCGTTAAATTGTAAATCACTATTTTTTAAAATAGTTGATATTTTTCGATATAAATATTTATCAATCATTTTTCTTATTGCTCTAACTATTTGTAGTATTTTCTGCCTAATTTATTTGTAGCGCATAAAATACAGACTTCATGCAAATTTGGTACATTCCAAATTTGCAAATTTGGTACAATAATTATTATTAGTTTACGAATAATTATTAATTTTAGAAAATTAAATTGTGCCGTATAATATCGTTAAATTGTAGATCACTATTTTTTTTAAATAGTTGTTATTTTTCGATATAAATATTTATCAATAATTTTTATTATTGCTGTAAATATTTGTAGTATTTTCTGCCTAATTTATTTGTAGCGCATAAAATACAGACTTCATGCAAATTTGGTACATTCCAAATTTGCAAACTTATAATTATTATATATAATATAATTATTACGTATAATTATTATTATTAGTTTACGAATAATTATTAATTTTAGAAACTTAAATTGTACCATATAATATCGTTAAATTGTAAATCACTATTTTTTAAAATAGTTGATATTTTTCGATATAAATATTTATCAATCATTTTTCTTATTGCTCTAACTATTTGTAGTATTTTCTGCCTAATTTATTTGTAGCGCATAAAATACAGACTTCATGCAAATTTGGTACATTCCAAATTTGCAAACTTGGTATAATTATTATTATCAGTTTACGAATAATTATTAATTTTAGAAACTTAAATTGTACCATACAATATCGTAAAATTTTAAATCACTGTTTTCTAAAATAGTTGATATATTTCGATATAAATAAATATCAATAATTTTTATTATTGCTCTAAATATTTGTAGTATTTTCTGCCTAATACCTTCTTAGTGCAAATCCTATAGGTCTGCAGATATACAGTCTACTTATAAATTTGTACAACTCTGTATTCTATAGACTAAAAGAAATTTGGAGTTCGCTTAGTTTTCTATTTAAAGTCATTATGAATACTTAATATCTAAGTATAGAGGGTGAAATGAAGCCACACTCTATACTTCCTATCATAGGCGACGGAGCTTGCCTTTTTAGGTCTATTTGCTTTCTTTTAAATGGCACCCAAGAATGTTTTGGTAATATACGCCAGGAAATAGTATGTTATTTAGTTGAACATTGGAATGACCTACATCTACATACCTCAAGCTCTACGGGAGAAATTTTTGAGAGTTCCGCAGAATATGAGATACAAATGATGCAACCTCACACATATGGTTCAGTAACTGAGCTAATGGCAGCTGCGGAATTTTTTCGAATTGTTATTGAAGTTTTCCATAATTTCACATTAATGGCACGACTTGGCAGATCAGGAGATCCAATAAAAAGACTACGCTTTTCTGTCGGACTTTCCAATGGACACTATGATGCTTATATCCCATTAGGAACTTTGCATATTGCAAATTCTTCTGTTGAAAAAACATCTTCTACTAAAAAAAAACCAGTGAAAAGCGAGCTCGAGTATCTGACAGAATAAGAAATAATCAATTAAAGGCTTCAAAAGAAAAATTTAAGGCTGACCATCCTGAAGCGATCAGAGCTGTAGCAGCCAGATATCAGGCTGAGCATCCAGAAGAGATCACGCTTCAGCAGCCAGATATCAGGCTGAGCATCCTGAAGTACATCAAGCTTCAGCAGCCAGATATCAGGCTGAGCATCCTGAAGTTCATCAAGCTTCAGCAGCCAGATATCAGGATAAAAATCCATCTGCAAGAAATGAAAGGCGCTTGCGTCCATTGAACATTAAGGCAAACTCCGCCTTCAAATATCATTTCGGAACGGCATATAGTACCTATAAATTGATTGCATTAGGTAAAATGGATCAAAAGTGCCAATTTTGTAGTGCCTTAAAATGGAAATTAGAGCCAAAAGGTATATGCTGCAAAGAAGGAAAAGTTCAACTTCGCCCTCTAAAAGCTTTACCTGAGCCTCTCAAAAGCCTTATAATTGGTAGTCATCACAGCCATGTCCGTGTCTTCATGATTTGAATAAGAAAGTACAATAATTGCTTCATTTGGAAAAACGAAAATTATTAGAGAAGGAAATTATATTCTGAAGGCGAAGAAAAATTTCTTCAAATATATTTCGTTGGTGAAGATGACAAAGAAGCCAATTTAAGGTGTAAACATAACTCTGGTGTACAATTAGAATTAGTTAAGGCACTGCAATCTATGTTGCACCAGTGCAATCCTTACATCAAGGATTTCAAAACTGTTCTTCAAAAAGTGCCAAAAGATTGTAAAGATTACAAAATGGTTATTAATGCCGAAAAAAAAACAGCCGGTGCTCACAAGAGTCGCTTTAATGCACCACAAGTAAGTGGTCATAGTCGGTCAACAATTTGAGAAAAGAGATATTGTAATTGAGAGTCATGATAAAAAACTGAAACATATCAGCGAATTACCCCGTTCGTATGAAGCTTTACAATATCCTTTACTTTTTTGTAACGGCGAGGATGGTTATGACATTGACATTCCTCAATGTGACCCTCTATCAAAAAAAGATCTCAAGAAGACTGTATCAGAACTTGGTTTTTACAGTTACAGAATAATGATACGGCAACAGGAAGTCAATCATTTGATTTATTGCCGATCTTTGTTCAGTCAATTTTTGGTTGATATGTACGCTAAAATTGAAACTGAAAGACTCAATTTTATTCGGCACAATCAAGCACAGTTAAGAGCTGATAGCTATATATATCTTAAAGATGCCATAAGCAAGGAAGATGTAAATATTGATCAACTTGGAGAGATGGTAATCTTACCATCTACGTTCACTGGCTTAGCACGGTATATGCATGAAAAGACTCAGGATGCAATGACTTATGTTCGAAATTATGGTCGTCCTGATCTCTTTATTACAATCACCTGTAATCCAAAATGGGAAGATATAACCAATGCATTATTGCCTGGGCAAAGATCTCAAGATCGTCATGATATTATTAATTATTAATGTCGTTATTAAACAAAAGCGCCTTGTTTGGTGAAGTGAAATGCTTCATGTATACAATAGAGTGGCACAAACGAGGTCTACCAAATGTTCATTTATTGTTATGGTTAGAAAACAAGATTATGCCTGATCAGATTGATGGTATTATATCTGCAGAATTTCTAGATCCAAAACAGGATCCTCTGTTATATGATATTGTCAAATCTAATATGATTCGTGGACCTTGCGGTAATATGAACCCAAGTTCTCCATGTATGAGTCAAGGAAAATGCATTAAAAAATATCCCCGACGCATCCTCAATATCGACAAAGAGCCCCAAATGATAAAGGCCTTACTGCTAATGTTAAAGGAAACATTATTGATAATCGCTGGTTTGTACCTTGCAATAGTGTGCTGCTACGAACATTTGAAGCACACATAAATGTAGAGTACTGCAGCTCTGTAAAGAGCATTAAATATGTTTGCAAATATGTAAATAAGGGCAGTGACCAAGCTTCATATACTCTCGAAGATAAAAAAGATGAAGTTAAACTTTATGAGAGTGGTCGATATATAAGCAGTTCAGAAGCAGTATGGAGAATTCTAGCATTTCCCATACATGAACGGTTTCCGGCTATCTTTCAATTAAGTGTACACTTGGAAAATGGCCAGCGTGTAACCTTTAACCCAAATAAACGCAATGAATTTGCTGAAAAGATCAACAATACATCTAAAACGACATTAACAGGCTTTTTTGAACTTTGCAAAGTTGACCCCTTTGCAAAAACACTTTTGTATGTTGAAGTGCCGTCCTATTACATATTGACTAACAATAAGTTTCAACGAAGGAAGCGTGAATCAGATGTTCCTAATTTTCCTTAAGTCAAAATGGATAGCACTTTGGGTCGAGTGTACACTATACACCCCAACTATAGTGAATGCTTTTACTTGAGGCTTTTACTCCATGAGGTAAGAGGTCCAACCTCTTTCGTTTACTTAAAAACAGTAAACGATGTTACCTTTGACACTTTTCAATTAGCATGCAAAGCTTTAGGTTTACTTGAAGATGATAAGCACTGGGACTTTACCATGGCCGAAGCTGCTCTCTGCCAACACCCAAATAAACTTCGAGAAAATTTTTGCAATACTATTAGTATTTTGCAGGGTCTCTGTGGGAGACTACAAGGAAAGTCTCTCCGAAGATATTTAACACGAAATAAAATAATCTTATAAAAAAACCTCTTTACGAGGTAAGGGTCTAGTGACGAAAACATTTTCCTGCCCCAAAATTTCTGATATCCAATTTTGTGACGAATAATATTAAGTTTTACATATAAATTATTTTAAAAAAAATTTTGGCACTCGGCACATTGCGCTAAAATGTCTCAATTCTTTATGAAAAATAGAACTCACTGTTTTGCGCAGTGCCGAATGCAACATTTTTTTTTTAAATAATTTATATGTAAAACTTTATATTATTCGAATGTCTTGTAATTTGGACTATTTCAAAAAAATCAAAAAGATACTAGCCTAAAGGACTATTGCAGGTAGCGAGTATTATTTAAAATTCAAACTTAGATTTTCATGGGAATTAATATGTTATCCTCATAGCACTTGATCTTACACCGACGGCAACGCGACTTTGGACTTATGATTCCATTCCGGGACCAGCCGATGCGCGATCAAATGCCAATTGGATTTCAGAACCGATGCCCCTCTACCCGCCAACTTCTTGTTGGCCGAATATTGCCTATCGACGGCAACGCAGTTTTGGGCACGTTATAGCCCATCCTGGGACCAGCCGAAGGACAATTTCTGCTATTGCGGGTACTCGTTACGCCTTCCATTGCCATAATGGTGGAATAATGCTCCATCTCGCGGACCAACAACTACGGAACTTTTTGCTAAAAGGGACAACTGCATTCAACGCTAAAACTAATTTTGTAAATTCGGATTACAACAGACATTCAAAGATTCTCCTATTTTCAAATTGGGCGCCATGTGTTACTTTCCGACAGTTTATCGCATCCGAATATCGATTGCCAGCTAGCTCACGGCATTTCCAGGGATGGATAAGACCCTCGATAGACGGATTGTCGGGTAACATCAATTTATTTATTTACTGAATTTCGTCATCTGTTCTGGCGTTCCTGTTTGAAAAGAAGGGAATTTTGGTGCTGACAAATTGCCAGTACCTGCGTCGCCCACCCTACCATTAGTTAATCCTGATGAAATGAGATCAACTCCCTACTCCGGCCACTCCAGCCGTGCGTCAGCCCATTTCACCCCATATTAAGGTATTTACTCAAATTGTTTCATTTGAACTTAACACAAGACATTTATTTAATTAATCCTAACATTATGTTGTATTTTTCTATTATTTCAGTTCATTGATATTCTCCTCAACCTGGCTGAGACACCCTAATAAACACCACCTAACGCTCGAGCAGTCAGAGAAGAGCTGTAAGGGACCCAGGGGCTGCTGACAACAAAGAATTAAATTAACAAATATAAATTAAGAGAAATAAATAATAAGTTAAACAATTAAACAAACAAATAAATTAACAATTAGATAAATAAATAAATTATAAATATATAAGTTATGAAATAATATATTAATTGAATGATAAATAATTAATTAATGTTCCATTCAAATGGCATATTTAGACGACGATTCATGTTGAAGATGTGGATGTTGTGTATGTATGTAATTGGTCTTATTGATATTGCAGCAAAAGTATAATAAATGTGTTTGTGCTTATTTATATATATGCGTGTGTGTCATTATTTGGTTATTTGGTTTTCATTTTGTGCTTAAGTGAAGTTCTTTGTTCGGTGGTGCCAAAAGCCACGGCAAGCGTACCGCAGGGGTGTTTGATGTAAAGCTTCTTCTTCTAACTTCAATGTTAAATGAATGAATGAAAAACGCTATAAAAACCTGGTGGCCACCCAGAGGCGGTGGCCAATCGCGCCTCTGGTGGCGCCCTCCTGCGTATTTGCTTATCCAATTGTGCTCTGCCGGCTGTTAGTCGCTGCACAATCTGCTGCCTGTTGCTGAAAAACAAAAACAGTATTTGTTTATTCCCCACGCACAAATTACCACTAATTCAAATATAAAAAATTACTGACCCAACTGCGGTGAGTTTCAATGTTAATCGGTTTGGGCTTTCTCTCCAAATTGCACATCCACGTTTCCTCGCAACATTGTTCTATTCAAAGGAAAAACAGGAGAAACTAAAAAATACTAGGAAAGGGAAATTTCCCTGCAGCAAACCGCCCTCAGCCCTGGAAACAACATTAACAGCTCTGCTCCTCACAATGTTGTGCTCCTCACGAAAAACAGCTGTGCTTGTCAGATGCAAATCGACATTGCGCATTTTTTTATTTGTTTTGTTTTGTGTGTGCATAAATGTACGAAATAATAATCATTTCGTAACAAAGTGAAATAAAGTTATTTCTTCTTTTTTATTCACGTAAGTTACCTTACAGTTTAATTTAATAGAGTCCTTAGTGCAATTATTGAATTATACCGTACTCTTAGTCTGTTTTGTACAGACTTCATGCAAATTTGGTACATTCCAAATTTGCAAATTTGGTACAATAATTATTATTAGTTTACGAATAATTATTAATTTTAGAAAATTAAATTGTGCCGTATAATATCGTTAAATTGTAAATCACTATTTTTTTTAAATAGTTGTTATTTTTCGATATAAATATTTATCAATAATTTTTATTATTGCTGTAAATATTTGTAGTATTTTCTGCCTAATTTATTTGTAGCGCATAAAATACAGACTTCATGCAAATTTGGTACATTCCAAATTTGCAAACTTGGTATAATTATTATTATTAGTTTACGAATAATTATTAATTTTAGAAACTTAAATTGTACCATATAATATCGTTAAATAGTAAATCACTATTTTTTAAAATAGTTGATATTTTTCGATATAAATATTTATCAATCATTTTTCTTATTGCTCTAACTATTTGTAGTATTTTCTGCCTAATTTATTTGTAGCGCATAAAATACAGACTTCATGCAAATTTGGTACATTCCAAATTTGCAAACTTGGTATAATTATTATTATTAGTTTACGAATAATTATTAATTTTAGAAACTTAAATTGTACCATATAATTTCGTTAAATTGTAAATCACTATTTTTTAAAATAGTTGATATTTTTCGATATAAATATTTATCAATCATTTTTCTTATTGCTCTAACTATTTGTAGTATTTTCTGCCTAATTTATTTTTAGTGCATAAAATACAAACCTGTTTTTATACAGACTTCATGCACATTTGGTACATTCCAAATTTGCAAACTTGGTACAATAATTATTATAAGCTTATGTATAATTATTAATTTTAGATATTTAAATTGTACCATACAATATCGTAAAATTTTAAATCACTGTTTTCTAAAATAGTTGATATATTTCGATATAAATATTTATCAATAATTTTTATTATTGCTCTAAATATTTGTAGTATTTTCTGCCTAATACCTTCTTAGTGCAAATACTATAGGTCTGCAGATATACAGTCTACTTATAAATTTGTACAACTCTGTATTCTATAGACTAAAAGAAATTTAGAGTTCGCTTAGTTTTCTATTTAAAGTCATTATGAATACTGAATATCTAAGTATAGAGGGTGAAATGAAGCCACACTCTATAGTTCCTATCATAGGCGACGGAGCTTGCCTTTTTAGGTCTATTTGCTTTCTTTTAAATGGCACCCAAGAATGTTTTGGTAATATACGCCAGGAAATAGTATGTTATTTAGTTGAACATTGGAATGACCTACATCTTCATACCTCAAGCTCTAAGGGAGAAATTTTTGAGAGTTCCGCAGAATATGAGATACAAATGATGCAACCTCACACATATGGTTCAGTAGCTGAGCTAATGGCAGCTGCGGAATTTTTTCGAATTGTTATTGAAGTTTTCCATAATTTCACATTAATGGCACGACTTGGCAAATTCTTCTGTTGAAAAAACCTCTTCTACTAAAACAAGTGGGCGCGGCTACAGTCGAGTTTGCTCGACTGTTGAATACCCTGTGCCAGTCTCCATAAATTTTAATATTGGTTATAAAAGAATTAGTAATATGTATTTAAGCATATAAAACCTAAATATTTAAAGCCTTTCGAATTTTCTTTTGATATAGTGGTCCGATTTTAACCAAGTTTGGTGAGGATGTATGGGACCATCTTGTATGCATATTGTGTCAGCTTGGCTCAGATATCTCTAACAGTAAAATAGTCTGTCATACTAAAACATGATTTTCGACTGATCGTTCCTATGGCAGTTATATGATATAGTAGACCGATTTAAACCAAATTTGGTCAGATTGCCAAGGACCATCCCGTTTACATATTCTGTCACTTTGGTTGAGATATCTTAACCAACAAAAAAGTTGTTCATAGAGAGACTGGATTCTCGACTGATCGTTCCTATGGCAGCTATATGATATAGTCGTCTGAATTCTACCAAATTTTGTCAGGTTCCCAAGGACCATCCCGTTTACAGATTCTGTCAGTTTGGTTGAGATATCTCAACCAACAAAAAAGTTTTTCATAGAGAGACTGGATTTTCGACTGATCGTTCCTATGGCAGCTATATGATATAGTCGTCTGACTTCTACCAAATTTTGTCAGGTTCCCAAGGACCGTTCAGTATGCATAATCTATCAGTTTGGCTCAGATATCTCAAACAACAAAAAAGTTTTTCATACCAAGACTTAATTTTTGACTGATCGCTCATATGGCAGCTATATGATATAGTGGTCCGATCCAAATTTAAAAACAAACTTGATCTGCGTCCGGTAACCAGCTACCTACATGCCAATTTGGAAGTCTCTAGTTATTATAGTCTCTGAGATCGACGCGTTCAAACAGACGGACGGACAGAAGGACAGACAGACGGACATGGCTCAATCAACTCGGCTGTTGATGCTGATCAAGAATATATATACTTTATTGGGTCGGAAATGCTTCCTTCTGCCTCTTACATACATCACACAAATCTAATATACCCTTTTGACCATTTTCAATGGGCACAGGGTATAAAAAAAACCAGTGAAAAGGCGAGCTCGAGTATCTGACAGAATAAGAAATAATCAATTAAAGGCTTCAAAAGAAAAATTTAAGGCTGACCATCCTGAAGCGGTCAGAGCTGCAGCAGCCAGACATCATGCACATTTGGTACATTCCAAATTTGCAAACTTGGTAAAATAATTATTATAAGCTTATGTATAATTATTAATTTTAAATATTTAAATTGTACCATACAATATCGTAAAATTTTAAATCACTGTTTTCTAAAATAGTTGATATATTTCGATATAAATATTTATCAATAATTTTTATTATTGCTCTAAATATTTGTAGTATTTTCTGCCTAATACCTTCTTAGTGCAAATACTATAGGTCTGCAGATATACAGTCTACTTATACATTTGCAATATTTTTTAATATTGTCTAGAAAATTTGTTGTACTTTGAGTCTTATATATTTCGAGTATATAAGTAGTACAACTCTGTATTCTATAGACTAAAAGAAATTTGGAGTTCGCTTAGTTTTCTATTTAAAGTCATTATGAATACTGAATATCTAAGTATAGAGGGTGAAATGAAGCCACACTCTATAGTTCCTATCATAGGCGACGGAGCTTGCCTTTTTAGGTCTATTTGCTTTCTTTTAAATGGCACCCAAGAATGTTTTGGTAATATACGCCAGGAAATAGTATGTTATTTAGTTGAACATTGGAATGACCTACATCTACATACCTCAAGCTCTAAGGGAGAAATTTTTGAGAGTTCCGCAGAATATGAGATACAAATGATGCAACCTCACACATATGGTTCAGTAACTGAGCTAATGGCAGCTGCGGAATTTTTTCGAATTGGTATTGAAGTTTTCCATAATTTCACATTAATGGCACGACTTGGCAGATCAGGAGATCCAATAAAAAGACTACGCTTTTCTGGCGGACTTTCCAATGGACACTATGATGCTTATATCCCATTAGGAACTTTGCATATTGCAAATTCTTCTGTTGAAAAAAAACATCTTCTACTAAAACAAGTGGGCGCGGCTACAGTCGAGTTTGCTCGACTGTTGAATACCCTGTGCCAGTCTCCATAAATTATAATATTGGTTATAAAAGAATTAGTAATATGTATTTAAGCATATAAAACCTAAATATTTAAAGCCTTTCGAATTTGCTTTTGATATAGTGGTCCGATTTTAACCAAGTTTGGTGAGGATGTATGGGACCATCTTGTATGCATATTGTGTCAGCTTGGCTCAGATATCTCTAACAGTAAAATAGTTTGTCATACTTAAACATGATTTTCGACTGATCGTTCCTATGGCAGTTATATGATATAGTAGTCCGATTTAAACCAAATTTGGTCAGATTGCCAAGGACCATCCCGTTTACATATTCTGTCACTTTGGTTGAGATATCTTAACCAACAAAAAAGTTGTTCATAGAGAGACTGGATTCTCGACTGATCGTTCCTATGGCAGCTATATGATATAGTCGTCTGAATTCTACCAAATTTTGTCAGGTTCCCAAGGACCATCCCGTTTACAGATTCTGTCAGTTTGGTTGAGATATCTCAACCAACAAAAAAGTTTTTCATAGAGAGACTGGATTTTCGACTGATCGTTCCTATGGCAGCTATATGATATAGTCGTCTGACTTCTACCAAATTTTGTCAGGTTCCCAAGGACCGTTCAGTATGCATAATCTATCAGTTTGGTTCAGATATCTCAAACAACAAAAAAGTTTTTCATACCAAGACTTAATTTTTGACTGATCGCTCATATGGCAGCTATATGATATAGTGGTCCGATCCAAATTTAAAAACAAACTTGATCTGCGTCCGGTATCCATCTACCTACATGCCAATTTTGAAGTCTCTAGTTATTATAGTCTCTGAGATCGACGCGTTCAAACAGACGGACGGACAGACGGACAGACAGACGGATATGGCTCAATCAACTCGGCTGTTGATGCTGATCAAGAATATATATACTTTATTGGGTCGGAAATGCTTCCTTCTGCCTCTTACATACATCACACAAATCTAATATACCCTTTTGACCATTTTCAATGGGCACAGGGTATAAAAAAAACCAGTGAAAAGGCGAGCTCGAGTATCTGACAGAATAAGAAATAATCAATTAAATGCGTCAAAAGAAAAATTTAAGGCTGACCATCCTGAAGCGGTCAGAGCTGCAGCAGCCAGACATCAGGCTGAGCATCCAGAAGAGATCACGCTTCAGCAGCCAGATATCAGGCCGAGCATCCTGAAGTACATCAAGCTTCAGCAGCCAGATATCAGGCTGAGCAGCCTGAAGTACATCAAGCTTCAGCAGCCAGATATCAGGATAAAAATCCATCTGCAAGAAATGAAAGGCGCTTGCGTCCATTGAACATTAAGGCAAACTCCGCCTTCAATTATCATTTCGGAACGGCATATAGTACCTATAAATTGATTGCATTAGGTAAAATGGATCAAAAGTGCCAATTTTGTAGTGCCTTAAAATGGAAATTAGAGCCAAAAGGTATTTGCTGCAAAGAAGGAAAAGTTCAACTTCGCTCTCTAAAAGCTTAACCTGTGCCTCTCAAAAGCCTTATAATTGGTAGTCATCACAGCCATGTCCATGTCTTCATGATTTGAATAAGAAAGTACAATAATTGCTTCAAATGACTTCATTTGGAAAAACGAAAATTATTAGAGAAGGAAATTATATTCTGAAGGCGAAGAAAAATTTCTTCAAATATATTTCGTTGGTGAAGATGACAAAGAAGCCAATTTAAGGTGTAAACATAACTCTGGTGTACAATTAGAATTAGTTAAGGCACTGCAATCTATGTTGCACCAGTGCAATCCTTACATCAAGGATTTCAAAACTGTTCTTCAAAAAGTGCCAAAAGATTGTAAAGATTACAAAATGGTTATTAATGCCGAAAAAAAAAACAGCCGGTGCTCACAAGAGTCGCTTTAATGCACCACAAGTAAGTGGTCATAGTCGGTCAACAATTTGAGAAAAGAGATATTGTAATTGAGAGTCATGATAAAAAACTGAAACATATCAGCGAATTACCCCGTTCGTATGAAGCTTTACAATATCCTTTACTTTTTTGTAACGGCGAGGATGGTTATGACATTGACATTCCTCAATGTGACCCTCTATCAAAAAAAGATCTCAAGAAGACTGTATCAGAACTTGGTTTTTACAGTTACAGAATAATGATACGGCAACAGGAAGTCAATCATTTGATTTATTGCCGATCTTTGTTCAGTCAATTTTTGGTTGATATGTACGCTAAAATTGAAACTGAAAGACTCAATTTTATTCGGCACAATCAAGCACAGTTAAGAGCTGATAGCTATATATATCTTAAAGATGCCATAAGCAAGGAAGATGTAAATATTGATCAACTTGGAGAGATGGTAATCTTACCATCTACGTTCACTGGCTTAGCACGGTATATGCATGAAAAGACTCAGGATGCAATGACTTATGTTCGAAATTATGGTCGTCCTGATCTCTTTATTACATTCACCTGTAATCCAAAATGGGAAGATATAACCAATGCATTATTGCCTGGGTAAAGATCTCAAGATCGTCATGATATTATAGCTCGAGTCTTCCATTTAAAAGTTAATGTCGTTATTAATGTCGTTATTAAACAAAAGCGCTTTGTTTGGTGAAGTAAAATGCTTCATGTATACAATAGAGTGGCACAAACGAGGTCTACCAAATGTTCATTTATTGTTATGGTTAGAAAACAAGATTATGCCTGATCAGATTGATGGTATTATATCTGCAGAATTTCTAGATCCAAAACAGGATCCTCTGTTATATGATATTGTCAAATCTAATATGATTCATGGACCTTGCGGTAATATGAACCCAAGTTCTCCATGTATGAGTCAAGGAAAATGCATTAAAAAATATCCCCGACGCATCCTCAATATCGACAAAGAGCCCAAATGATAAAGGCCTTACTGCTAATGTTAAAGGAAACATTATTGATAATCGCTGGTTTGTACCTTGCAATAGTGTGCTGCTGCGAACATTTGAAGCACACATAAATGTAGAGTACTGCGGATCTGTAAAGAGCATTAAATATGTTTGCAAATATGTAAATAAAGGCAGTGACCAAGCTTCATATACTCTCGAAGATAAACAAGATGAAGTTAAACTTTATGAGAGTGGTCGATATATAAGCAGTTCAGAAGCAGTATGGAGAATTCTAGCATTTCCCATACATGAACGGTTTCCGGCTATGTTTCAATTAAGTGTACACTTGGAAAATGGCCAGCGTGTAACCTTTAACCCAAATAAACGCAATGAATTTGCTGAAAAGATCAACAATACATCTAAAACGACATTAACAGGCTTTTTTGAACTTTGCAAGGTTGACCCCTTTGCAAAAACACTTTTGTATGTTGAAGTGCCGTCCTATTACATATTGACTAACAATAAGTTTCAACGAAGGAAGCGTGAATTAGATGTCCCTAATTTTCCTGGAGTCAAAATGGATAGCACTTTGGGTCGAGTGTACACTATACACCCCAACAATAGTGAATGCTTTTACTTGAGGCTTTTACTCCATGAGGTAAGAGGTCCAACCTCTTTCGTTTACTTAAAAACAGTAAACGATGTTACCTTTGACACTTTTCAATTAGCATGCAAAGCTTTAGGTTTACTTAAAGATGATAAGCACTGGGACTTTACCATGGCCGAAGCTACTCTCTGCCAACACCCAAATAAACTTCGAGAAAATTTTTGTAATACTATTAGTATTTTGTCAAATATCTGATGCAGGGTCTCTGTGGGAGACTACAAGGAAAGTCTCTCCGAAGATATTTAACACGAAATAAAATAATCTTATAAAAAAACCTCTTTACGAGGTAAGGGTCTAGTGACGAAAACATTTTCCTGCCCCAAAATTTCTGATATCCAATTTTGTGACGAATAATATTAAGTTTTACATATAAATTATTTTAAAAATAATTTTGGTTTTGACTTTCTCTTAGATACTGACCAAATTTGGGCAGAGCCGGATTATGATATCATATATATGCCTTAGGAACATTCTGATGAAAATATCCTTTAGTATGAAAACCTTTTTTGTTTTTAAGATATCTCCACCAAACTCACAAATTATATTTATGGTTCTGTCTCTTACATTCTGACCAATTTTGGTCAAAGTCGGATGACTATATCATATAGTTGCCATATAGATATCTCAACCAAACTCACAGATTATATGTATGGTTTTGTCTCCTAAATTCTGACCAAATTTGGTCAAAGTCGGATTACTATATCTATTAAATGAGCATACTAAGACTTTTGAAAACTCACCTGGTTCGTGAGATAAACAGGTGTAAGTGGGAGGGGCAAAATTTAAATGATTGGAGCTAATGGGGCCGTTGGAGCTTTTTTGATTTTTTAATTTTTTACTATTCTAATCAAAAATACGCGTCGAATGACACCTTGATCATCAAAATCCGATTCCCTGTTCAGAAGATAATTAATTTAGACATTTTTGGTGCCCTTCTTAAAACGAGATGAAAAGTCAGTCTGTTTTTTTGTTTGTTTGTCTGTTTGTCTGTTTGTTAGGATCAAATCGTTGATTTAAGTTGTTGAAAATTCAGTTTGAAAGGTGTCAACTCCATATAAAAAAAAGGGTTTTGTAAGGGTATTTCTAAACCCTTGTATCCAGTTCCTAAATTTGGGCAGCTCAGAAAATTGTCGGGTGTTTTACAACACTGTTTAATGACAGCTGGCAGCTTTTTTTTTTATAATTTTCAAAACATCGATTCGTTCAGTGTTTCGACTAGTCAAAATCATTTTGAGCAGCAATGGCAACAAACAAGCAACAAAATAAGAGCCGCATTGAGCTCCTGTGCATGAAGAGCGAGTAAAACTTATTGAAGAGGTGCAACGTAGACCGATCCTGGAGATTTTGACAGACAAGAAGCACTTCGATGCTATTTTCAGAGGAGAGAGGAAGCGGAAGTGGTAGTGACGGTGGAGTTGGGCCACAGCCACCCAGGGCAAATAACGTAATAGAATGGAATAACAATAATATAAAATTTATAGCAAGAACCAGCCTCACAGGAGGTGCCTGGCAAGCAGGACAAGCAGTTGCAGAAGCTTTCTGGCTCTAGCTCAGGGGCTCTTTACGCCGGTGTGTACTGGAGAGATATTATAAAAGGGTTCCCGCCGGAGGAAGCACGGAGAGCTTACTGCTTGCTTTGGGACTTTGAGAAAGAGCTTGATCATTGATCAAGTAGATGATCATTCTCATAGGCGGCAACTGAAGTTCCTTTTTATCAGTCTTTTTATATTTTTTTGTCTTTGTTTTTATTTCTTTGTCTTTTAAAAACCAGCTTCTTCGTCCTGCACTTCTTCCGCCTCTTGCACTACATTCCGTTTTGTTCATTTGCCCAATTTAATTAATTGCAATTTTATTTACTTGTTTACTTGTTGTGACAAGTGACGCAACAATGTGACAATTCAACTTTTCAGATATTTTTGATGAAATGCTGTCACACTGAAGTTTGGAAGCCAGACATCAAAATATTAAACATTTTCAGCGCCCACAATATTTTCAACAACTGGATACTAAATATTGCCATAGCTGCTGCGTTTTCTGGTATTGCTGCAACATTGCTTACTAGAGGTCGGACAGCTCACTCCGCATTTAAGCTTCCATTTGATATAATGCGTGAAGAGGTTCCGCATTGCAAAATTTCTCAGCAATCCAATACGGCTATGTTCTTAAAAGATTGTAAGCTAATTGATTGGGATGAGTGTACTATGGCTCATAAAGGTGGCTTTGAGGCACTAAATAGAACTTTACAAGACATCGGGGATAATAATTTTTTAATGGGAGGCATCACAGTTCTCTTAGCTGGGGACTTTCGACAAACGCTTCCAGTTGTGCCCCGTGGAACAAGAGCTGATGAGATAAAATCGTGCCTAAAATCTTCAGTTTTGTGGCCCACTATAAAAAAACTAGCGCTTGCGAAAAATATGCGCATACACTTGAAACGTGATACAGGTGCTAATTTGCGATATCTTTACTTAGAATCGGAGGTGGTAAATTTAAAACAGTCGATGACAAAGTGACCATACCATCATGTTTGACAACTGTTGTACCCTCTCTTGAAGATCTCATTTTAAAAATATATCCTGATATTTTGCATATTTCTGATCATTCAATTGGCTATCTGAGCGAGCCATATTAACTGCAAGAAATGATAGAGCTGTTTCAATAAATGATTTACTTTTAAAATCATTTAATGGTCAAGACATGACATACAAATCTATTGACTCAGTCATTAATATTGACGATGCTGTTAATTATCCAGTCGAGTTTCTCAACAAGCAAAATCCACCAGGATTTCCATTGCATAATATTTCTCTAAAAGTGGGTGCAATAATAATGTTGATGTGAAACTTAAAACCGCCAAAACTATGCAACGGAACAAGATTGCAAATAAAAGCTCTTCATAAATATTTAATTGAAGCCATTGTTTTTACTGGTTGCGCCAAAGGGGAAACACATACCAAGAATACCTCTTATAACGAATAATCAGCCCTTTGAGTTTAAGAGACTACAATTTCCTGTAAAAGTCTGTTTCGCTATAACAATAAATAAGTCACAGGGGCAGACATTAAAGCTGGAAGGACAAGACCTACGATAGTTGCAAACTATTGTAACCTTTTGTAACTTTTTGAAAAGTCATTACATTGGATATCTTAGCCAACAACAATAACACTGGATTTAGTCATTGATATTAACAATGCTGTCCATTATACTATCGAGTTTCTGAGCAATCAGAATCTATTAGGGCTTCCATTTTATGGATGTAAGTGGATTATACCTATTGGGGATACCACGTTATAAAAAAATGCGCCAAATCCTTTACCTCTTCGGTGGTGTGGAAGTGAGGAAAACTTTTAAATTTATATACTTTTTTTTATTTGACCAAACTTTATTAACAAAAAATTTCAAATTTTCATTTACGCGAGCGAAGCGAGCCCCCTAGTCTATATATATAAAATTCTTTGTCCTGACTGACTGACTGACTCACTGACTGAGAATCAACGTGTAGCCCAAACGGTAAACGATAGAAAGCTGACATTTGCACACAACATAGATGAGATAATTTCATCGTGCAATAAGACGGCGTTTTGCGAAATTCGACCTCTAAGTGGGTTAAATCGGAGTCAAAGGTCACGGAATTGCTTAGTATGAAAAACTTTTTTGTTTCTTAAGATATCTCTGCCAAACTCACAGATTGTATGTTTGAGACTGTCCTTTATATTCTGACCAAACTTGGTCAAAGTCGGGTTACTATATCATATAGCTGCCATAGGAGCAATCGGATGCAAAATAACCTTTAGTATAAAATCTTTTTTGTTTCTTAAGATATCTCAACCAAACTCACAGATTGTATGTTTGGAGCTGCGTCTTACATTCTGACTAAATTTGGTCAAAGTGGGATGACTATATCATATAGCTGCCATAGGAAAAATCGGATGCAATATTATTTGTTTCCAATATTAATTAGTTTCTTAATTTATTTCCATGAAATTATTTTGTTTATTTTTTAATGTTTACATTTTTAATTTATTTTATTAATTATTTATGTTGAATTTTGGAGATGAAGAGGTTGCTGCTTTTTAGAATTTTTTTGTACTGTATTTGTTATTGCTCCTTTGGCTGCTTCTTTGGCTGCTTCTGCTGCTTTTGTTGAGGGTGCTGTTGCAGTTGTTGTTGTTACTGGTGCTGTTGATTTGTAAAAGTAATTGCAGCTAATGTTGAGGTTGCTGTTGTTGTTGAAGTCCATATGGAGCCCACACACTAGCATCCACGGTTGTTGTTGTTATGGCTGCCATTGGGATTGTGGCATTGTCCACTGCAACTAATAAGTTTTGGGGATTCATTTTAATTTATTTAATTGGTCGTATGTGCATTACAGTTGGGCTTTTTAGTTCAATTTGCTGAATAAGTTCAATCGTTCATTTTTCAACCGTGAACTAAATCCACTATGAACGAGATGGTTTCTATTCAGTTGGCCATGAACGATGAAAAATTAATAGGTTATTCTGATCAGTCGGTGGATTGCTTATGAACGATTAAGGATGTGAATAGGCAACAACTGTGAAATGTTAAATGTGTTTTAAGTTTAAGTTGTTATTAGAATAGACGACAAATACCAATTAGATTTGATATATTCTTTTAAGTTAATTTGGTTTATAGTTATACCCTGACTAATTGAAAATGAGAATAAAGAGTAAATTGGATATTTATTTTGGGCTTAAATACCCTTTCACAATGTTCCAAACTTAAAAATTTATGAAATTGAAATATAGAAGGAATGGAATCCAATCGCGGAACTCCATGTATATAACTCTAATTGCATTTGTCTAAGAAATTTATATTTTTTTAAAGAAATTACAAGCCAACTGGAAATGAACGATTTAGTTCATGATTGACTGAATAAGTTCAGTCGCTCATCTTAATGAACCGTTCATTTGAACTTTTCTGAATGAAACGACACAACTCTAATCAGTGACGTCATTTCAGCTTTTTTCCCGTCAGATTTGGATTTTTTTTATGTATGTTTGCGGGAAAAATTTGAAAACAGCGGGCAGCGGGAATTCCAGATTTTTTAGCAAATTGAAACAGCTTTTTTTTAATTTGTGCTTTTAATCGATTTTGAGAACTGTTTTAAATGAGTTTGACGGTTGAAATGTTAAAAATGTATTTCTATCGGCAAAGTATCGATATTTAATTTTATTGAATAGTTTCCCTCAGAATGTCACACCTATTTTGGCGCGTCTTCCATCGCTACCATTGTGAAATTCGAATTTCAAAACAGAACAAAATTAATTGACAATGCCAAAAGAAGTTTATAAGCAAAAAGTTCGAGATGTCTGGCTGCAGAGCAAGGAGTTTAAGGAGTGGGCGAGGAAGGATCTCACAGATTTAACACGGGTGTTTTGCAGCTATTGTAAATGCAGCATAACTGAAAAATTGAGTGATTTGCGTGCACATAGTGCTACAAAAAAGCACACCAGCTCAATGGAGGGCTTTGTGCAAAAAAATAAAATAAATTTTGCTCAAATGCCCACTAAAACGATTGAGCAGGAGGCAGCGCTTTGCCTTTTTGTTGCTCAGCATAGTGCAATCGCCCCTGTGAATCATTTAAGTGATAGCAACACTGCGTCAAAAATCAAGCTCCACCGCACAAAATGCACATACATGATTAAACATGCATTGGCTCCACACTTTAACGAAGATCTGCATAACTACATTGGCGACTCCAAATTTAGTTTACTTTTGGACGAATCCACAGATGTTAGCGTTACAAAGTTACTTGGTGAGATAATAATATAAAAACATACATATACCATATGTACATATATATTATTTACAATCATTTTAAATTGTTTTATGTTAATACATTTTTATATTATTTAAAATAAATGTTTAGGTGTGGTCATTAACTACTTTTCTGTAGGAAGTGGAGTAGTAGTTTCTACATTTTTAAGCATTGTTAAGCTAGAAGGCGGAGACGCATTGTCTATAGCAGACGGACTCAGACAGGAATTAAAGCGTTTGAAACTCGACATACAAAAATTAATCGGCATAGGAACAGACAACGCAAGTGTGATGATTGGAAACAAGAACAGCGTTTACACACAATTGAAGAAGGATGCACCATCTCTTATACTTATCAAATGCGTTTGCCATTCGGTGCAGTTGGCTGTAAATTACGCTTGTAA
This sequence comes from Drosophila quinaria, assembly GCA_035047525.1. NCBI lineage: Eukaryota > Metazoa > Arthropoda > Insecta > Diptera > Drosophilidae > Drosophila > Drosophila quinaria. Next base: position 5,968 of record JAWNPO010000332.1, on the reverse strand, counting down.
GCACTTCTTTCCAGACGATTTGGAATTCCTGATTTATGAAACGTATAACTGGTTTTCCAAAAGCTCGATTCGGCAGTCGTCATATAAAAAAATATATGAATGTATTAATAACGAAAAGGTATATTTAGTATAAATAAATATGTCTGTTTTATATGTGTATAGTCAACCTTTTTATGTATTAATATTTCTAGTTTCTACTAATGCCCATAACAAGTGTTAAATGTATGTAGAAGTGATTGTCCCAAACATTGGTTATTATTAAACAAGATTTAATTAGCATATTTTATACCAAAAGGCTCCCCTTAAAATTCCAAGGGTTTGTGACACTAGATGGCTGTCCATTGAAATAGCAGTTACACGAATATTGGACCAGTGGCATGAACTCAAAACTCACTTCGGAATTGCTGCTAGAAATGAAAAATGCAAAACAGCTAAAATCCTGTATGAATCGTTCTGTGACAACAAAATTCATTTGTACTTGCTATTTTTTAAGCCTATATTGCAAGACATGCAAAAAATCAACAAATGCTTTCAAAGCAATTCGGTTGATGCGACGAAGCTTTTAAATGATCTAATATTAGGCATCAGCTCATTACGACAAAAAATAATTCCTCCTGATAGTGAAGTTGACATTATTAATGACGATGATTTTGAGAAACACGTCAAAAGCGATTTGTACCTCGGCTATGACTTTGAAAAAGAAATCAAAGCATTGAAAATAGAATCCTGCGATGAAAAAGAAATAAGAGAATGCTGTACGGGTTTCGTAGTAGAGCTGGCTAAACAGTTGAAGCAAAGGTAAGTATTTTCTTTGTTTTTTTTTATTTGTTTCAACAAGTACAATTTATATTTCAATTTCAGGTTGCCGGACAATTTTAATATATTGAAAAAGGTTGATGCTTTTTCTGTTGAAAATATTTTGAAAACTAAAAGAACCAGCATCACTCCAATCCTGGAGTATTTTGGTACTCCAAATATTGATAAAATTGAACGCGAGTACAATGACATTAGCCTAGTACAATGGGAAAATGTCGAAGACACGGTTAAATTCTGGAATGAAGTTTTGAATTACCGATATTCTGGCGGAAACTGCCGGTTTAATGAATTGGCTTCAGTTGCTCTGCAAATTGCCTCGTCATTGCCTTGGTCGAATGCCGAAGTCGAGCGGGTTTTTAGCCAAGTGAATTTGGTAAAAACCAAAATTCGAAACAGATTAAACGTTGAAACGTTAAACGCGATTTTAAGTATAAGGTTCATACATATATAAATTTATTTATAAATTCGATGTTAATTAACTTTAAATTGTAGGTATGGACTGTGCATGCAAATGTAGATCTCAATGTTTCTGCACGCAGGCCAATCCCTAAGTAAAACACTCTCGAGTTATAATTATGAACTGACCTCGTTTATTAAGTTGTATGCGTTTTTAAAGGTTTTCTTATGTACTAATAGACAGAGTTAGATATAGTATTCATATATTTCTGACTTCTTCCTACTTATTGTATTGTCTTATGTAATTATTAGATAGAGTCGACAGTTGTCTTACATTATGTTTGGTTCTCTTTTACTCATTGTCTAGTCTGATCTTGTCTTATGTATTAGCTATTTGACCCCCTGTGCTCCACATTCTAATCTGCTCTACATTTCTTCACTCATTGTGCTCTATGTTCTTATCTACCCCCACATACATGCAGGCTCGCTTATGTTAATTCGATCTTTAGTATTGCTGAGAACTGAGATTTCGACCCGTGTGGTAATTTTATGCCGTCGTGACCCTTTTGTGTCACTTGAGCGTTGCACATGTCGTGGCGCATTCCGAGGGGTGATCAAAAAGTATGTTCATTTATGAACATTTTGCCGGGGGCCATGCTTAAGTTGTTGTTATTGGGGGTAATCCGAACTCTACATTAATTTTCTGTTTTACATTTCCTTATTATATACATTGTACGTACCGCTATCATTACAATAATTATTAGTGTTACAGAGGTGTGTACTGATACATGGTAAAATTCAATATTTCTCAACCTAAAGTTATCAAGTTTTTGTTCTTCTAATAATTTCTTAATATTATTAATTTCTTTTGTATTATTTATAGCTTATTTTTAATGGGTTTTATTTTGTTAACCGGAATATTATTTGCTAGCTTAATTAATGGTGCTGCTTGATGTTGAATGTCATCCGATGTTGTAATTACTTGGGATACTGTCAGTAAGTGCTTGTCCTGACGGGCAGTGCATCCTTCTTGTTGCTGCAAGATGCCTTGTGCTGATATTTGCAGCACTTGACTGTGTTGACCTCGGCAGGTCCATTCCAGGGTGGGTTTCTTCTACTCGTCCGAGTGGTCATTTTGTCGGACTTCTTATCTCGTTTTGCATTCTTACTATTTTTCCGACTTCTAACTTTTGTGACTCTTTTTGCCATTTCAACTAAGTCTTTCCATTTTTGCCAAAAGTGTGTTTTCACATTGGATAGTAATTTCCAACGATCCGTTAACCAGATTTTCTTATTGATTTGACTTTCGGTCATCTTCAGCATCGGAACGTCATCGAATTCCTTGCTATTGTCCATCGTATATAATGGTCGATAGTTCATTATATCTTCAATTTGTGCTAGCATGTCCACGTATTTGAGTGTGTTGTCTTCAATTCCTCCGAAGTGAGGACTTGCCGGCGGGATAAAATGACATTCTATCCTTTCCTTTCCTTTTGGTGCTTTGTTTGCGTCGATTGCTTCTCTGTGACATTGTCCAAAGTGGTTTTCTCTCTGCTTTGTGGCTCCTTCTCGGCCTCTGTTTCTTGTTCCGCCTGCTCCTGTTGTACGCTTTTATTGGGCTTGGAGTCCTTAAGTTGATCGATCTTTTTTAGCGGTTTTAGTTTGTTTCGTTCTGCTTTACGTAGCATACGTTCCTCATTGTTGCGTCCTTGTTTTCGCCTCTCCAGAGTTTGGTTTTCATTCTCTCGATCCTCTTGCGATACGATTTTCTTGGCTTCCGCAACGGCTTGGTGATCGCCGTCGTTCGTATCATTTTCGGCATGTCCAACGCTATCCATAAATTCGTCTGTCTCTTGCTCGTCCATCTTCTGCTCCTGCTTGTCATCTTTTTCCTGTTGCTGATGCACCTGATCTTCTGAACCTTTTTGTACGGCATGGGAAACAGGTTGCACTTTGTCATCCTTGCTGGATTTCTCCTTTGACTGTGTGTGTTGTTCTGTTTTCTCCTCCCATGTCTCTGGTTCTTCAGGTATCTCTTCTTTTTGCTCTTCTTCATTCTTATCCAGTTCACCATATGTTTGTGGCTCCGGATACTTTTTCATAAAATGGATATGTTGCATACTTAGCGCACTACCTTTCCGTAAACTTTTTCCCAATTTCAGGAAACTTTCCTGCATTTTTTTCTTGGTTGAGCTCTTCGTAGCGAATTCGTATTGATGGCGTTGCTTGCCCATGGGATTTCAGTATATCGAAGGCTTCTGTTAACCATTCAAAGTCTTCTTTAAGCTCGTCTTGATCGTTTTGATTTTGTATCGGGTCTTGTCCGGCACGATTCAATGTTTTTTCCAAGTCGAATATTGCGCTGTTAAATTCTTTTATCCGACTCTCATTTTTTTCTTTGTTAAGTGCGTTTCTGATGATTTTCCTATTTAATTCAGACATTAATTTATTTTTTATAGATTGAGCTCTGTCGAAGGATCCATTCATTAAATAATCGCTTCCCCAAAAGAATACATGTGTATTTTCCTGAAGAATTTGATTTTGTTTCTTGAACAATTCCCATTGCTCTTGAACTTTTGTTGCCCAATCCAAACTTGGGCAGTCGTCCTCTATTATTTCTTCGCCCCAGCTTTGCAATTGCGCGTATATGGCACATTGACTAGCATCCACTGCATTGAGCTGCTCAAGTGTGTAAACCATTTTAAAATTATTTTTTTTAAATTTTATTTATCTTTATTTACTGCTCGTGTCGCCGCACGTTAGAATTTGGCGCTTCTGTTGGTTATGTTTACCACTTCTACAGAACTATTTTTGTTTCTTGCGCCGATATTTTGGGTTGCCAATTCTGACCCGAACAGATCGTTTTCTGCATCGTCCAGTTCCTGGTTCCCACGTCGCTTTCTTCCTCCACGTCCAGATGTTGCTACAATCTGGTTGCTTTGTTGTTTTTGATTTATTTTTAGCAACACTTGTTACTATTTGTTTCCCTCTGTGGTTATACAGAGCCACTTTTTAAGGGTTGTTTTTGTTTTTCTCGTGTCGCCGCACGTTACAATGTTGCGCTGCTGTGGGTTCCGTTTACCACTTTCCAGCGTAGCGCTTCTTTTTTTTTTTGTTGCGCCGTTTATCCAGGGCTCCCAACTCTGATTTCGAGCAGTTCTTTACTGCTTCGTCCAGTAGATGTTCCCACGTCGCTTACTTTTTGGTTATCAGCTCTGATCCCGCGCAGCACTTTTCCTGCGTCGTCCAGTCGCTGATTTTCACCGTATTTTTTTTTTTTTTTAATTGATGCGCCGTTTACCTTGGGATTCTGACCCTGACCCGCGCAGCACTTTTCCTGCGTCGTCCAGTTCAGTCGATTCGCACGTCGCTTAATTTTTGTTGACCAGCACTGATTCCGCGCAGCACTTTTTCTGCGTCGTCCAGTCGCTGATCCTTGCAGTTTAAAAAATTTCGTCAGCTCCGATCCCGCGCCGTTGCTGACTCCCTCGCCGCTCAAATTCCAGCGCCGCTTGTTTTGTTGCTCCACCGCCGTTCGTCCAATCCCACGCTGCAGTCACTCGTAGACACAGGATATTTTTATTTTTAGTTTTTATTATCCCTAACTTTGCCACGATGCACGACAGGTGCTATCAATGGACTTGTCTGTGCGATACCGATTAAAGTATCTGCTACAGTTGGCAGTCACAGAGCTAAATTGCTCGAAGGACCAAATGCATGCAAATGTATTAAGTCTTGTCGCAAAGTTACTTGCTGACTCAGATCTCAATGTTTCTGCACGCAGGCCAATCCCTAAGTAAATCACACTCGAGTTAAAATTATGAACTGACATCGTTTATTGAATTGTATGCGTTTTTAAAGGTTTTCTTATGTACTAATAGACAGAGTTAGATATAGTATTCATATATTTCTGACTTCTTCCTACTTATTGTATTGTCTTATGTAATTATTAGATAGAGTCGACAGTTGTCTTACATTATGTTTGGTTCTCTTTTACTCATTGTCTAGTCTGATCTTGTCTTATGTATTAGCTATTTGACCCCCTGTGCTCCACATTCTAATCTGCTCTACATTTCTTCACTCATTGTGCTCTATGATCTTATCTACCCCCACATACATGCAGGCTTGCTTATGTTAATTCGATCTTTAGTATTGCTGAGAACTGAGATTTCGACCCGTGTGGTAATTTTATGCCGTCGTGACCCTTTTGTGTCACTTGAGCGTTGCACATGTCGTGGCGCATTCCGAGGGGTGATCAAAAAGTATGTTCATTTATGAACAGACTGCGTCGACAGAATAAGTGCTGTTTTAATTATCAATTACCCCCCAGCTGCCTAACCAAAATAGTACAGCGAGATTTTTATACAGACGATGATGAAGAAAATATTGAAGAAATATTAGATGAACTCTAATTTTCGAATAATGTTAACATTTGTATACGTTAAGTGAATTTCTGTTTTTGTTGTATTAAATATGAAAATAAGTCTTTATTATAGAAAAACAAACAACATATTATTTTAATGTTAATGTTAAAATGTGAATTTATGTTTTTGAAATGAAATGAATAATGAAAAACAAACAACAAATTATTTTATAAAAAGCAGCTTTTTTCTTGACCTTTTTCTCTGGGATTCCGCTTTTTTTAGCTTTTTTTTTCGTTGATCCAGCTTTTTATGCTCAGAAAAAAATGACATCACTGACTCTAATGTACATATGTTCGTTTTAACGCTGCTATTGCGATCGGATTTGTATCGGT